>KE373188.1:120929-136825 GCA_000418225.1 Zizania latifolia
GTCACTTGCAAGTCCAATACTTAAATTTTAGAAGTTCGTTTTTCCGCTGCGAATTTTATTTGCGCCCATTCACCCCCTCCTCTGGTCGCTAGTTTCGGTCCAACACCATCAAACCTGACGATTCTGACAGGCGCCAGTCTACGGCAGCAGACGTCTTTTCGCCAAAGGAGGCTTACAAGTAGTCCATTGCGTCGGACTGCTCCAACTGACACCTTTTCGCCAAAAAACCACTTGATGGGCCTATCTGTCCCTATGCAGGAGTCGGTTTCGTCGGACGCCAATGCACCAAATATACGGGATTTAAAAAAAAACTCTCTGATCCTGTAGCTTATTTTATTCAAGAAACTCTAGTCTCAGGGGCTGCACCTGATAGGTGCACCTGAGCGGTGCACCGATCTTGAAAAATTCATCAAGACTAAGTTCTGAATCCCTTTTTCGACTACTCAACTTCATCTGCGCGCCGCAAAGAGCTCGGGGGCTACTATCGGGAATATGATTCTAGGTTACCTCCCGACTAGTTTTATGATGATTGAATAAAGGAGGGGTCAATAGACTCAACATTAAAGACGACCAGTCAATGGTCAACATTCTCTAGACAGCCAGCGGTCGAAAGCCTGAAGGCTCCCCGAGTCCAGCACTCAGGAGGCCTTCCCGACAACAGGCACTCGGATGGTCGCCATCAAGAGCCAGGCCGTTATTAAGCTCCACGTTGTACAGTTATTACTGCTGTTATCTCTTGGAGTTATTGTCCACGAACTGATCGTTTATCCTCATAATTTATCATTAATGGGGCAAATTAACTACAATTTGTAACCTTCGATCCCTCTCATATAAAGGGATCGGAGGGACCTATAAAGGGCATGTTCGTCTAGACGTCTCCTAGATGATTTCATAGGCTTAAGGCTATTCACGCCTCAAAGCTCATTCAACACTCACAGGATTAGGGTTATTATCCTCCAGGAGACCCGAACCTGTCTAAAAATCCCCCCTGTCTCTTAGTTAGAGATAACCATCAAGATTCATCCACAGCACACCCCACCGCTTAATCAAATCCGTACTGCGGGTACCCCCGTGGAATACTGTTGTTTCGAACACAATAACACAGGCCATGTTATTACAAGCGAGTATCATATACTTTGCAAGGCCATACCAGTCACAACATTCCCTGCAAAAATAAGTTAGGTGGAATCTAGACGTGACTGAACTGGACTCGGAACTTCTGACTCAGGGCCGAAACTTCTGGTCGAAGGGCCTGGAACTTCCGACTCAGGGCTGGAACTTTTGAAATCAACCTTCTGACTCGAATTTATTTTGGCCCGGAAGTTCCGAGTTACACCCGGAACTTTTGAAAATAACCTTCTGTACGGAATTTATTTCTTTCTAGAACTTTCGGTCCAACCAGAACTTCCGAAAGTAACATTCTGTATCGAAAATTATTTTAGCCCGGAACTTTCGGTCCAACTGGAACTTCTAGAAAATCCAACGATAAAAATAATAGATCCAATCTATTTCCATCACATATCACCATATGTGATCGATTCAGACCGAACACTATGCACGTAGGCTCTGATACCATTGTTAGGTTATGGGGAGGCTACGCTAGCGCTTAATTTCAAAAATTTACCCCGTTAGCCCAGGAACCATGCGTGTAATGGGATCATGGATCGTTACCTTGAGCCTCGAGACATGCTCGGGCAGCGAAAGTAGAGTCGATGAAGCGCGTCCTCGAGCTGCTCCTCCCGTCTCCGTTCGTTCGTCGGTGATCCGGTGATGAAGACAACGCGATCCCGTGATTCGGCGAACTCCACGAAAGGAAGATGAGCACCACTATTGGAGTAGTGCCTCCATGGTATCCACACGTCCGGGGACAGGATCACCTCGTGCCGGCGTGCTAGCACCACTCACGAGATCCGGGGAGATCGATTACAACACTTGCAATCGAGGAGAGAAGAGAGGTGGCGGCTAGGGTTCTCAACCAGGAGCAATAGCAGCAACAATCAGCAACCTTTTCGTGCTTGCCCCACCTCTCTTTATATAGTGCCCTGTCAAGGGCCTTTAATCTGTATTAAAGCCCAACAGATCTAATCTGTTTGCCTGGACTAGAAGTTCTGGCTCTAACCGGAACTTTCAAAAATAAACTTCTGTATCGAATTTATTTTGACCCGGAACTTCCGGTCTAACCGAAACTTCTGGTTCATCCAGGTAGGCCCGGAACTTCCGGTCCAACCGGAAGAACTTCTGGCTCCTCTAGAAAACCGAAACTGGGGCTGGCCTGGAACTTCTGGTCTAACCGGAACTTCCGGATGCTCCAGATCCTAGAACTTCCGGCCCTCAGCCAGAACTTCTGGTTCCCCTAGAATTCTCTTGGGCACAATACCATCAGTGCAGTTGTCATAACCAAGGTAATAGGAGCATGTGAGATAGAAACCATTTTGGCATGATGACAAGAAGAGCAAACCAAATCACCAACACCATTAAATTTTGGTAAGCCACAAATAAGATTAGAACCACTAACGCAAGTGGGATGATCAAAACCACAATGGCCAAGTTGTCGAGGATATGACCCCGGGGTACTTCCCAAGAGCATTTATGGTGACCGGACGGAACATGGGGTCAGAAAGACAAAGCATTAAATACGACCTAAAGGGGGTCAGACCTACGTGCATCCCGGAGGCAGTCAGCCAAAGGGAGGAGTCCCGACCGCTAGGACTTGGGAGGACACCCCGACCGCTAGGACTCGGGAAGATATCTCGATAGCAAGAACTCGGGAGGCCCGTTCAACGGTCGGTCCGTACCATCAATGACAATTAACTCTCGGACGTAACTGTCAAGTTAATACAACAAATAATGTTGTACTTATTAGCCCACGATCCCTGGTGATTTAAACCGCTGTAAAGGGGATTAATGGGCCGGTTGAAGCCTAAACGGTAACCCCCAATCTCTGCAGTATATAAAGGGGTCAGGGGTACCTCTTACAGGCAAGCTTACGTACGTGCACTCACGCTTAAGATCCTTTTTAGGCTCTTTCGCTTATACTCTGATACACAGGACTAGGGTTATTATCCTCCGGGAGGCCCGAACCTATTTAAAATTCCCCTGTCTCACATTCTTTGAGGCAACCATCGAATTCCAAACACAGAGATCCCCATACACCTAAACCAAAACACCTCTGTGGGTAACCCCATTAAGGATTGTCGCACTTACATAGCGATAGTTGGTGTGCCAGGTAGGGGACCGACTCTGTGAATTTCCATTCAGATTCAATGGGCGTTGTTTGCAAGGTTAACACCAAGGTTCCCATTGGCTCTGTCATCACCCTCGGGAGCCTCATGTTTGTTGGTGACTCTATGCGCTAACTTGTCCTCTCCAACGCCTCCATTGGCTAAGTGAGGACATCACGCACACCCACTGTGCGCCTAGTCGCTCAGAGTGCGGCTTGCCACCATAACAAAGTAGCTTTAGCATCCAAGCGTGCAGCTCCGCCGACCACTCGCCGACTCGTCTCCATCGACTCTCCCGCCGACTACATCATCTTCTCTACCTCGAGTGGGCGTACCATTCAATGACGCCAATTCTCCGAGGTCGTCTTGGCATGATCCAAGAAGAGAAGCACCCGATTAGGCCAATGGCACCACCACCGAGTGCTGTCATGGTGTTGACGGTGCCTATCTCCGACAATGAACCCTCCGACGCCACCGAGTCAAGCACCCATCGGCGGGAACGCCGATAGCAGAATGCAAACCACTCCACTCATCACCGGGGTAGAGCTTCTAGAGCTGGAGGCTCCCGTCTCAACAACCAAGAGGACTTCATGGTGGACTTTGAAGGTCACGCCATGTATCGCACTTCGACGGCGAATCTCATCGCTATCGAGAGGGCACTTTCTGCCCTCCCCGACACGCCTGAGCTCTAGAGGGCCCAGGCAATGACTCAGGCCACCGCTGCGCAAATTCTTGACATAGCGCCTCCTAGGCAGTCGCCCTTCTCTGACCGTGACACTCCCTGACCTTCCGGCCGGTCGCAACGTTCCCAACTGTCCAGTCGGTCACGACATTCCCGACCGAGTGAGCGCCATGGAAGCTCTTACTTGGGAGACGCCGGGGAGATTCTCAACCAAGTGCGCGACACGCGCAACATCATTTCTCGCCACCGAGGACAACGCGAGCGTGGTGAGATTCGCCGCCGGGAGCGGTTCGACCGGAGCCACGGCACTCTGGGGATCGACCAGCGATACGATCTTGATGCTCATCATAATGGGTGCCCGGCCTTCATCGAGCGACCTCGCCGTGTGATCTGGCCCAGAGGTTTTTACCCATCGGGCATTGAGCCATACGATGGCAAGTCCAACCCCTCACAGTGGTTTCAGTTGTATTACACGGCCATCCGAGCGGCAAAAGGGGACCACAACATCGAAAGTTAGAAGGCAAATTCTATAGCCTTGAGTTCTATCATATCCCTCGAGATGAGAACTCGACCGCCGACCTCCTCGCCAAGCTAGGATCATCTCGAGCTCTAGTGCCCAGTGGCATATTTCTCCAAGAGCTCCACAAGCCGTTGGTCCAGATTAAAGAAGTGCAACCCTTGGACACCAAGGAGATGCCTTCTATCCTGGTTATCACTGATGATGCCAAAGATTAGCGCTGACCCTTCATCGACTTCATTCTCACCGCCAAAGCTCCTAAAGACAAGGACTCCGTCATCCGTCTCGCCCACCGAAGCAAGCAATATGTCGCCGTGGGGATGAAATTATATAAAAGGGCTGCATCGACCCGAGTGCTCCTAAAATGTGTTAGCTGATCCAAGGGGTCGGCCATATTGAAAGAAGTGCACTCAGAAATGTGTGGAAATCATGCTGGTGCATGAACTTTGGTGGGCAAAGCTTTTCGGTCAGGCTTTTATTAGCCGATAGCTAACAAGGATGCCAAACTACTTGTTAGAAGCTATCAAGGGTGCCAATTTTTTGCAAAACAGAATCATCTCCCTGCACAAACCCTTCAAACAATTTCGCCTTTGTGGCCGTTTGCTTGCTGGGGGCTCAATATGGTCGGTCCATTTTAGAAGGCTCCTTAGGGATATGATCACGTCTTCGTCACCATCAACAAGTTCACAAAGTAGATCGAAGTCATGCCGCTCAGGATTTGCACCGCCAAAAAAGCCACAGAGTTTATTCAAGGAATTATTTATCGGTATGGCATCCCTAATCAGATCATCACGGATCTTGGAACTCAGTTTACTGCCAATGATTTCTGGGAATTCTGTGAAGACCGGCGTATTGAAGTCAAAAATGCCTCAGTTGCACATCCAAGGGCAAATGGTCAATCTGAAAGAGCCAATGGCATGATCCTCTAAGGTTTGAAGGCTAGAGTTTTTGACCCCCTTGACAAATATGGTGGTCGGTGGATGAAATAACTACCAGCTGTTTTATGGGGACTCCGCACTCAGCCGAGCCGAGTGACCGGTCAGACTCTTTTTTTCCTAGTATACAGGTCGGAAGCCATTTTACCGGTAGATATGCTCCATGAGTCTCTAAAAATTCAACATTATAAAGAGGGAGCCGTCGAACAAACAAGACAAGAGGATATTGACACCCTTGAAGAAGCTCGATCATTTCAAGTTAGAGATTTGATTCTTTGCCAAGTACAGTCTGCGGTCGGCGCCCACAAGCTATCGACTCCATGGGAAGGACCTTTCATCATCGTAGAAGTCACTCGGCCAAGGTCCTATCAGCTGATCTGTGAAGACGGTGAATGCGTTCCTAAATCTTGGAACATCGAGCATCTTCGCCGATTTTATCCATGATGTCTCAAAGCTATGTACTTTCATCTTGGGTTAATAATAGTAATAATGCTTTTTTTCCAATTTTTTTCCAATATTTTGTCTCCCCCGACCGCAAGTGCTTACACCTTTCGTCACTTTACCCTAGAGTCTATGATCTGCTCTAGCTCTGGCAATTGGTCGGTCGATGCTCCGACCAGTCACCCTGAGTTGGCATTTGTTCCACTCTACGGGGAGGTATTGTCGATACATTACTCGTATGCTCGGGGGCTCGCCGAACTCGCCTGCTATTTTTGCCTTGCTTTTTGCCCGATCTCTTTTATTATCTTTTCTGACTAATTGTGAAGCCGGTTCAATATGTGTGTACGTGGCCTAGTTTCCCTACGCTCGAACTAAGGCTATACCAATCATTCGGAAAATAAATAGAGATGGTCGGATAGAGCACAATTAAAACTCCAAATGATATTGCATTGCAAATAGAAAATGTCATCTTTACATTACTTTTTACAACATATCTACATTACTCGGCAAGATTTTCAGGGAAAGCTTGTAAGTCTTGGACGAGCACGCCGGCCGTCTCCTCGATTTTCGAGTAGTATCTTTCTACGTCGGCCTCCTCAATAGTCACCGGCCACCCACTCGGATATGATCCAATTCAGTGTATGGGTATAGCGCTCGGACAACACCGAACACATGTGTCACCACCGACTGCATCCACTCCTGAGCTATTGCACGGAGGCATGTGGGAGTGCCGCGATGCCGCTCAAAAAGTTCTTCTTTCGACCACTCGGCGCTCGGTGGCTCGTTATCAATCATCTTCACGAGCCACTCCATGTCGGCACGGCAAAAGTCGAACTCCGCCCGAGTACTACTCAGGCGAGCCTCCAGATTGACAAATTGGGCATTTACGTGCCATGCAGCTTTGCAAAAATAACAAGACTATCATAATACAAACTTCAACGTAAAGATTAAAACAAGCACCGATCGGCTGTACTTTTGTACTCACCGATTGCTTCATCGGTCTTTTTCTTTGCCACTACGGTGACAGCTTTTGCTTTAGTAATCATCTTCTTTAAAGTGGCAGCCTCAGCTTCAGCCTTCGCGAGACTTTCTTTTGCCTCATTGGCCTCGGTGAGCGCCACCTCCGCTGACTTTACCTATTGCTTCGCCAAAGCAGTTGTTGTCTCCAGCTGTGCCTCCATAGTTTGGCGGTCTATTTATCAAGCTAATTAGACAGATCATAGCAAAGAGGTGCTAACAGCACAAAGAAGGTGCATGACACTTACCAAAAGACTGGATGTCCAGCTAACTGCGGAGGATCTCGTTGTCCTTCTCCGTCGCCATCCGAGCGGCCTCGGACTCGGCTAGCTGCGCTGTCAGACGTTGGACTCGGGCATTCAGAGCCTCGCAGTCCATATCATCGGTGGGGCACGCCATATCCATGCGCCCGACCAGGCGATTAAGCACGCGCTGTAGCAACAATAAGGTCAACGGCAAGAATTGAAGAATAACAACACGAAGAAAAGAAGTTTCGACAACTTACGCAGTTAGCACGACCAAGTCGGCTAAGTGCATCGTGGCACTCATCCACTTCCCGTTGGACATCATCCACGATAGGAGGATCCCCTTCATCTCCCACCCCCACCGGTTCAGTCGCTTAAGGTGGCATCTCGGCCACCACTTCTGCTGCGGGCTTAGCTGTCGGCTTTTGCAAGGCTGAATGCGGCGGAGCACAAAGTTGAGGGCCATGATGACCCCCGTCAGCTTCTGCTCCCGAAGCTTGGTGATCTCCTTGATGAGCTCATCCACAACAATTCGACCAGGTCAGCGCAGTAGCCGGCAGGCAATCGGTCTCTAGAGAGAGGGCTGGCTCGTGGTTTCCAACAAAGAACCATTGAGAGTGCCAGCCCTTGTTTGAAGTTGAAAGGGGGACGGGGATGTACTAGGCAGCCTTCCCATCGTGAAGTTGGATTCCGGTCCCTCCGACCACTTTCTTGCCATTAGTTTTGAGATAAAAGAAATAGTGGAAGATGTCAAAATAGGTTCTATGCCAAGATAGGCCTCACAAAGATTAATGAAGATAGAAATGTGAAAGATAGAGTTTGGATTGAGATTCACTAGAGAAACATCATAGTGATGAAGAAGGCCATGAAGAAAAGAATGAGCCGGCAAGCCGAGCCCGTGGTGAAAAAAAGACACAAACACCACCAACTCGTTGGCGTTTGGAGTAAGAAATCTCTCACCGGCCGCCGAACGCCAGAGCGAGAGAGCCTTCGACGGGAGAACACCTACTTTCTCTATGAGCTCGATGCACCAGTTGGTGGGGATAGATTTTTGGAACTCCTTCGAATGATCAATAGTGGTATCTGTGGACACCATCGGCGTGGATGACGATGGTGCGAGTGGTTTCAAGCTGAACAGACATCGCACCTTGCAATAGCACACCACGCACTAGCAATGGCGGCCAGAATGGCAGGGAGCCAGCAGAAGAGTGGGCAAATGCAAGGAAGATGAAGGCAAGGTGCTTGGAAGCAAATGAAAAGGCCTGGAAGAAGCTCGGAAGATGCCTCGATCCCTTCAGCGCGTCAAAACTGCCTCAGTAACCGCTCTAAGTGGATCCCACATCATCACCAGCGCCGGATTGCTTCCCCCAAACCGCTCCATCTTGCTGTTCAAATTAAAACCGACGGTCAAAGAAGGGAGGCGAACCGACGCCCACGCTCCAATGGACAACTGTCCACCAAATCCCTTGAAGATTAGCACGCCCCCCCAACTCTGCCAGATGCCAATTCGACTCTGCCCAATGCCAACCCAACAACGCTTGACGCCCGAGATTTGGACGACTCTCGACTCCAACAGATGCCTATTCACCGAGGTGCCCGAGACTTAAACGTCTCTCGACTCTGACGGAAGCCTGATCGCCAAAATGCCCGGGGGCTCGAACACTCCTCGCCCCGACAAACATCACGCAAGACTTTGGACCTTGAAGCCGAATCCAACAAACTTCAAGCTCGAGGGCTACACCCGGCAGGTGCACCTAATCGGTGTCCCTGCCAGGTAAATAAAAAGAAATCCATCATGTTGGTGCTCCTTACAGCTTCTCGACTCCATTCGGACGAACATTGCCTCTCTGCCGCAAAGAGCTCGGGGGCTCCTGTCTGGGATATGATGGGACCCCGGGTTACTTTCTAAGAGCATTTATGGTGATCGGACAGAACACGGGGTCAAAAAGACAAAGCATTAAATATGACCTAGAGGGGGTCGGACCTGTGTGCATCCCAGAGGCAGTCAGCCAAAGGGAGGAGTCCCGACCGCTAGGACTCGGGAGGACACCCCGACCGCTAGGACTCGAGAGGATATCCTGACCGCTAGAACTCGGGAGGCCCGTTCAACGGTTGGTCTACACCATCAATGACAATTAACTCCAAGATGTAACTGTCAAGTTAATACAGCGAATAATGCTATACTTATTAGCCCACGATCCCTGGTGATTTAAATCACTGTAAAGGGGATTAATGGGCCGGTTAAAGTCTAAACGGTAACCCCCGATCCCTGTAGAATATAAAGGGGTCAGGGTACCTCTAACATGCATGCTTACAAATGCGCACTCACGCTTAAGATCCTTTTTAGGCTCTTTTGCTTATACTCTAACACACATGACTAGGGTTATTATCCTCCGAGAGGCCCGAGCCTGTTTAAAATTTCGCTGTCTCACATTCTTTGAGGCAACCATCGAATTCCGAACAGAGAGATCCCCATACACTTAAACCAAAACACCTCTGTGGGTAACCCCATCGAGGACTGCCGCACTTACTCAGCGACAAAAGTTTTCAAGTTCTTCATGCATGTCATTGATCCATGATTCATCAGTTAAAGCATGAGAAATATTTTTGAGTTCAAAAGAAACAACAAAAGCTGAATGAGCATGAGAGTCAAGAGAAGCAAACCTAGAATGAGTGATATGTTCACATAGATTACCAATTATTTGTATAGGAGGATGTTGACGTTGAATGTGTAAAGGAGCAGAAACGTCTTGAGAAGTGTCTTGTACAATATTTTCAAGGAACGAAGTGATCTCTTGTGAAACATTAGAAGTTATAGAAACTTTATCTCCATCTAGTCGGTATTGCTCCCCGACTGCCTCTATATTCTGGTCAGGCTGGACCCGAATGTTGGTCTGACCACCAGCCACATCGACGTCTTCATCATCACTTTTTTCAACAAAGATGCTTTCATTCTCTCCATGAATTTGTGCACTTGTACCTGTAATATCGGGTCTAGTACCAGGACTAGCCTCATCAAAAGTAACTTCACAAGTCTCCATAATTTTGTTAGTTTCTAGCACAAGTACACAATATCCTCGAGAATGGGCAGGGTAACCAAGAAAAATGCCATCTTGAGATCCTGCTTCAAATTTATCCAAATTTCTAGATTTCAACATAAAACATTTGCACCCAAAAACTCTCAAGTGAGAAACACTAGGTCTATTTCCAAAACAAAGCTCATAAGAAGTTTTGCGCAACTTTGATCATAAGAAAACTCTATTTAAAATATAGCAAGCTGTAGAAATTGCTTAAGCCCAAAACTTCCTAGGAGTTTGATGTTCGTCTAGCATAGTCCTAGCCATATCAACCAAAGTTCTATTCTTTCTTTCAATGACAACAATCTGTTGTGAAACTCTGGGTGAGAAAAACTGATGTTCAATGCCCTTTTTAGCACAAAAGTACTCAAAAGATGAATTCTTAAATTCCGTACCATTGTTACTTTTAATTGCTCTAAGTGCTCTAGGGAGTTCAACAGAAAGTCTAATAACCAAATTTTGAAAAAGACCAAAAGCTTCATTCTTAGATGCCATGAAGAAAACCCAAGAGTATCGAGAGAAATCATCAACAATAACAAGAACATACCATTTTCCTCCAATATATTGAATTCTAGCAAGTCCAACAGTATCCATGTGTAAAAGTTGACTAGGTGCAGTTGTCATAACCAAGGTAATAGGAGCATGTGAGATAGAAACTATTTTGGCATGATGACAAGTAGAGCAAACCAAATCACCAACACCTTTAAGTTTTGGTAAGCCACAAATAAGATCAGAACCACTAACACAAGTGAGATGATCAAAACCAACATGGCCAAGTTTACGATGCTAGAAGAATAAATCCTTAGAATCATTTGCAACTAGACATTTAATCTTAGAAGATAAAGGTGAATCAAAATCAACTTTAAAAGCCCTTCCAAAATGTGAAATCTCAAACATAAAATTACCTGAGGCATCAAGAACTTTACAACAAGATTTTTAAAACACACCTCAAGATCTCCATCAATCATTTGTGATACAAAAAGCAGGTTGTATTTTAGACTATCAACAAGAGCTACATTTTGAACATGTATTTATCACTTACCTTGACTGTACCTTTAGCACTGACCGTGCTAGTAGAAGCATCCCTAAAAGTCACTGATTCAGACCGAGATGCACATGTGAGGGAGGAGAACCAATTTTTATCACCGGACAGGTGGCATGAACATCGAAGTCTACTAGCCATATGTTCTCCTTTCTCGCTCTTGAGGCCTACACACGGGAAGATGTCGATGTCTTAGCACTGGGGTTAGATAAAAGAAATTTAGAAATCTAATACTGTGACACCCGAACAGAAACACCAACAGGCAAAAATCCTCGAGCAAAACCAGTGTTACTTTTACCTGTTACCAAAACAGGGCGTTATCGGTCAAACCATCGATTAACCCTCGGTCCGACTACCGAAAAAGGTCATTCTTTTTGCTTTTGCCTTGGTCTTCACTTCTATCACTCATTGAGTCCACATCACTCATATCAACTAGATCGAGGGCGGCAAGGACTCGATGCACCATCTTCTTATAGTTGCGGTTCTTCAACTTAGCCTCTTTGGATGGGCCCTTGCTGTCCTCCTTGTCTTGTTTTGATGATTTCTTCAGCTTGGGACAGTTCACACGAATATGGTTAGTCTCACCACATTCAAAGCACCGAATAGGACCGCCTCTTCTTCTATTTTTTACATTGTTCAAAGCTTTTGTAACTTTAGTAGAAAGCAAAGCCAAGTCCTCCTCTGCAAACTGCTCAAGTTGTTCATCAGACAAGGCATTTAAAGTTGATAAAGAAGCACTCGAAGATGATACAAAAGAAAAAGACTTATTGGAAGGCGAAGACATCAAAGCTATTGACTTGGGAGAAATCTTGCGTGAAAATACATTCAATTCATGAGTTTTTAATTTTGAATAAAGAGTATCTAAAGTAAGAGTAATCATATCTACCGACTCTTGAATTGAAGTAATTTTCATCTTCAAACTGACATATCAAGCCCACTAAGTAAATGTCTAGCAATTTTTAGAATCAGAATAATTAGCAGCTATGAAGAATCAACTGAACGAAGATTGCAAAGAATTTTGTTAAAGCGAGCAAAATATTCATTCAAGGTTTCACCGTGTTTCATCTTAAATTTCATGTACTCTTTCTTGTACACGTCTTTGCGCACTTCCTTGATTATGGAGGAGCCTTGATGGTAGGCACAAAGAGCATTTCACATCTCATGCATAGAAGAAAAATGAGAAATACGACCAAAATCAGAACGCCCAACACCATTGATAATCAAGTTTTGACCTTTGCAATTTGCTTCAAAAGCAGCCTTATTAGTGTCATTAACTTGATTATCAGAAGGTGGATCATATGGTTTAGAAACCTTTTCCCATATGTCAAAATCCTGTGACATAATGTAAGCCTCCGTCTTTATTTTCCAAAACTGAATATCAATTCTATCAAAAATATACGGCTTAGTCGAAAACCTCTCAGATGCCATGGTGATTATTTAGATCGATTAAGATTAAAATAAAATAGAAACCAGGCTCTGATACCAAGTATAAGATCAAAATACACTAACCATGGCAATAAGAGTGGGGGCGAATGGTTGCAGTACCCCAAAGCTGACATCAAAAATAAAATCAAGAAGCTAATTCCCGAGGGCTTTCTTGAGCACTATCGGTGAATCACCGAGCAGTCAACCCAAGGGGGTACTCGAGGTGGTGATTAAATGTGTGTAAGGGAAGCGCAGCGCCTTCGAACCTGATAGTCGACTTTATAACACAAGAGCCAAGGTTTATACTGGTTCAGGCCTCCTGGAGGATAATAGCTTTACGTCCAGTGTTTTAGTATATGATATGATGGTTGATCTTACAATACGACGCAATTAAGCTATGGAGGCTTAAGGCGTCTAAAGCAAGAAAAATATGATAGAGCTAGATGGCTAGATGATGGATGATATAAATAGATGCCTCTAGGGGGTTCTCGCCTTCTTTATATACTTAGGAGGTGAGCCCAATAACCCAAGACTCTATCTCGAGTTGAACTTGGATTGCCTAGCAAACTTGGGTGCTAAATCTCTAATTACACAGATTCTGGTACAAATAAATCTTTTGATATCATATCTGGAGTTCAACTACCCGATAAGAACTCAACTTTCCTTATCAAAACCAAACCCCTGTTTATGGACCATACTGGACGGTCAATGTTGGTCTTGACCTGCCATTGGTCTGGTCTAATAAGCCCAACTGCGGGGCACCTGAGGGTCACATCCCCGACAGCAGCCCCCAAGCTCTTCTTAGCTTGGTTGAAGAAATCTTTGACAAAACAAGCTGGGAGGAGCTCTTCTTTAATCGGAAACTTTGATCTGGCGAGCTCGGAGGAGCTCTTCTTCAATCTGAAGCTTGGACATCTTTTGCTGAACTTTGACGATCTTGAAAAGCTTTGATCTTCCTCTTTCATGTGAGGTGCACATTGTAGGTGCACCCACACGGTGTAGACCCCAAGCCTCGAGTTAAATGGAACATTTAGCTCGAGAGTCAAAAGATAACCTGCAAGAAAAGAATCCTTTGAAAACTTGCTTCACGATCTTGTCTTCTGCTATCGTCAAGACCTCGCTGGAAATAATGCCATGATTGAAATCTCAAACCCGTGATGAACTTCAAGGAAGTTGATCTTGAATCTTCATGTATGTTGGCCATTTGGGTCCTCAATTGCCTAGATGCCCTAGAGGACGGGGTTCATCGAGCCCACGAGTCCTCGAGGACACCAGTTCCTGGGAGCTCACACCTCTGGCCAGGCAAGCCCCCGAGCGCTAGAGTCCTCTATATTGCGCAAGCCCACAAGCGGGAGAGTGTTCGAGCACAGGCGAGCCCCCAGGCATGGGGATCTTTGAGCGCATGCGAGCCCCTAAGTATGGGGCCCACAGGCATAGGACATCTCAACCGCCACGGACTATGCCCAGTGCGCCAAAAAGGCTGCTTCATAATTCCTTCTCTTGTCCGTAATTAATGTGTGGCAGATGAAAAGGCTAAAAAGATGTCCTGCTTCTGTTAGAGCCACGCGCAGCATGCATAGCTCTGGTGTAGATAAGGCAGTGAGAACGCTCTGCTTTTTCTGCCATAAAGTGCACGGTAGCCAAAGCGGTGTTCACTGTAGCCACGTGAGTGAGTACTTGAGGGAACACCTCTATTTAAGCCAGCGTCCCCCTCCCTCTGAGTTTTCAAGAAGACACCCCCTCGGCTCCATTTCTTCTGCTTCTCTATTGAGATTTCTTCTTCTTAACACCTGCAAGGGAGAGGTTGTTGATGTCGCTTGTTGCTCCATAAATCCGCAATGTGCTGGCTTGGCCACGAAACTGGCTACTCTGGTCTCAAGATTTTAGGTTCATCCAGTTCATATATCTTTGTGTGAATTTGTTTTGCCTTCACTTGTATGGTGCGTGACTCTTGGCTTTGGCGTTGTAGCAGGATGTCGTATCCTTTTCGAGACCTTTCCACGGCTTTGATTTTTCTGCTAACACGATATCATCTGGTGCTCTCATGCTGCCTTTCTTGATGTCTAAATACCAAGGTAGATGCTTAATCCTATGGGAGGAACTGGAGACATCCATCGGCGGAGGCACCCTAGGGCGGTTTCTGACCCCGCCATCAAGGCCGAGTCACTACTGCTCTCCCTTTGTGCTGGTCTCTTAGGGTCAGTGACTATCTCCTCCGGTCGAGATGAGGATTGCACGGAGTCACTGCTGCCATCATGGCAGCCCTCGGGATCCTCGACGCTCATGGCGGTCATGATAGGTTGATGCTGCATTACGTGGAGTTGCTATGAGAACCTTGGTGCTCGCCACCGCCACGTTTGCTTTACAAAATGCTGTCTCTGGCCGTCTGGGCATTTTTTCTTCTTTGATCGAAGGAGGTTGTGTCCCCTTCTTTGAAGTAGTGTAGTTATTGCTGTGTCCCCTTTTTTGAAGTAATGTGGCTTCTATAAAAGAATAGTCTCAAGGAATAAAAATGCTCTGAACTATTTTTATAGAATTTTTGTTGGATCAGGGTAGGCGACCAGAGGGGGGGTGAATGGTCGAAAACAAATTTTCACAGCGTAAAAGCAAAACTTCAGATGAACCCGTGTTCGACTCACAAGTGACCCTAAAATGTCATGCACAACAATGGTGCTAAGATTGTCACACCAGATGAGTCGAGACACAAAAACTTCCTCAATCTTCAGATATCACGCTTGCAAGTGACCTCGATAAAGCTCAGTACACGACAGTGCTAAAATGGTCCACTTACAAAGCAATTTAATATAGACTCCTTCGAACTCGAATACTTAAAGAAAAACGTTTCACCGAGATACAAATGTATTCTGACAAACCAAAGATCACTTACTAGTGTGACGAGCGTTCTATAGAAAGAGATACGCCCGAAACACTCAATTTCAAAACATCGAACCCTTGGTGAGCAAACACGGTGTCATTTCATCGAACATGCAAAAACGCATTCCGGATCCTCTTAAACAATAGCACAAGCACTAGACATGCATCACAAGTTGGTCATATAGGCATTTCATCAAACACATATCATGCAGTCCAAAAATAAGTGTCTTGTACACATTAAATCAAACACATGATGTGCAGTATGGAAATCTTGGAAACATTTTAACAAACATGTGATGAGCACAAGAGATATACTGCAAGTTTGATGGAGAGATGGCCGGAGAAGCTCGTGCTATGCAGTGGCGTCGTCGTCCTTCGTCGTTGCCGTCGCGCCGTAGCTCCCCACACCGGTTTAGGCCG
>KE373188.1:141384-158512 GCA_000418225.1 Zizania latifolia
TGAAATGTCTATGTGATCCAAGTGCACTTCAAGTGTTTGTTGTTTTGCGAGAGAGGATGCGGAATGCTTTTTACATGTTTGATGAAATGACATTGCGTTTGTTCACAAAGTGTTCGATCTTATGCATTTGAGTGTCTCGGGCATATCTTTTTCTATAGAATGCTTGTCACACTAGTGAATTCATTTTGGTAGATCGATTTACACTTGTCTCTACGTGGAGTGATTCTTTTCGGGTTTTGTCTTTTGGAGGAGACCGTATCAACTTGCCTTGAGAGTGAACATTTTAGCGCAGCCTTGTGCTGAGTCTTCTAAAGTCACTCGCAAGTTTGATACTGGAGAACGAGGAGGTTTTTATCTTTATCGGCATTTTTATTTTTGTGCCCATTCACCCCCCCTCTGGTCGCTAGTTTTGATCCTACAAGTGGTATCAGAGCTTGGTTAGGGTTTTTCCATACTTTAACCGGTTTGAGACCCAAAGTAGAGCGACCATGACATCTTCGGGGAAGGTCCTGTCCTTGGAAGCCTTTGGCTATACCTATTGGAAAACTCGCATGCGAGCTTATCTTTTGAGCCAGGGTTCGGACATTTGGGATATGTGTGTTCACCCCAGTTTTTCCGTTCGTCCTCCTGCTGAGCGCATTACCCCTGTTATTGTTGCTCAGCATGAGAACAATAACAAAGCGGTGAATATTCTCTTTTTTGGTTTAGGTCCAGTTGAATTTGAGAGAGTGAGCCATCTCGACACAGCTCGAGAGATCTGGGCTACCCTCCAAGCACACCATGAGGCCACCGCTCAGGTCAAGTATCTAATACCCATAGAGCTCAGGTGCGCCTCATGCTTGGGCTGCGAGAGTGGTTTTGTCAACGGATCGACAATATTTAAATCCGTGTGCACCTTGCATATCTTTACATCACCTCTATCTATGATCTCTCGGATGAGGTGATAGCGTCACAGTATATGCTTGGACTTCTGGTGCGACCTAGGCTTCTTGGCTTGCGCAATGGCACCACTATTATCACAATAGAGGTCCACTGGACTAGACGTACTAGAGACAACATCCAACTCAGAAACAAACTTTCTGATCCAACCAGCCTCCTTCGTAGCTTCAGAAGCTGCAATCTACACGGCCTCCGTTGTTGAATCTACAACTATTTCTTGCTTAGAACTCTTCCAACCCACTGCGCCTCCATTGAGGCAAAACATAAATCCAGATTGTGATCGTGAATCGTCCTTGTTGGTTTGGAAGCTAGCGTCGGTGTAACCATTTACAACGAGCTCCTCCTGACCTCCATAGACTAGGAATATATCCTCAGTTCTTCTCAAGTACTTAAGGATACTCTTTACTATCGCCCAGTGACTTTCACCCGGGTTTGATTGGTATCTGCTCGTTACACTTAGAGCATAAGAAACATCTGGGCGTGTACAAAGCATGGCATACATGATAGATCCAATTGCGGAGGCATACGGGATTGCACTCATCTTCTGCAGCTCATTAGGTGTCGAATGACACTGATTGTTGCTAAGAGTAATACCATGTGACATTGGCAGAAAACCTTTCTTGGAATTCTACGTATTAAACCATTTCAATACCTTGTCAATATACATGCTTTGGCTTAATCCAATTAGCCTTCTCGACCTATCTCTATAGATTTTTTGACCAAAATGTATGCTGCTTCTCTATGATCTTTCATTGAGAAACTTTTTCGCAGTGAAGATTTAACAGCATTGGAATATTATTTTCGATCAACAATATGTCATCTATATATAAGACCAGAAATACAAGTGCGCTCTCACTAGCTTTTTTGTAAATATAAGGCTCTTCTTTATTCTTGATGAAACCAAACCCTTTGATCACTTCATCAAAATGAACATTCCACCTCCGAGAAGACTGCTTCAGCTAATAAATAGACCTTTGCAGCTTGCAAACTTTCCATGCATTCTTTGGATCATCAAGACCTTCAGGCTATGTCATGTACACATCCTCACTTAGGTTTCCATTAAGGAAAGCCGTTTTGACATCCATTTGCCATATCTCATAGTCATAATGTACGGCAATTGCTAGGATGATCCGGATAGACTTTAGCGTTGCGACGGGCGAAAACGTTTCATCATAATCAACATCTTGAATCTATCTGAAACCTTTTGCCACCAATCGAGCCTTATAGATGTGAACAATTCCATCAACGTCTATCTTTTTCTTAAAAATCCATTTACACTCAATAGTTTTTACACTATCAGGTGGATCGACTAAGTTCCAAACTTGATTCTCTCGCATGGATTCTAAGTCGGATCTTATGGCTCTAAGCTATTTCTCAGAGTCTGGTCCCATCACCGCTTTCGAATAGGTCTTAGGTTCATCATTGTCCAACAATAATATGTCGCGTTGCCTAGTGGTCAAAAATGCAAATCGCTCGAGCGCATGACTCAACGTCTCTGACCAACGTGGGGCTGGTGTCTCGATAATAGGTTCTGCAACATCTTGCATGTTGAGTTCTTCCAAGTACAACTTGTAATTCATCCACCAATGACTAGTCTTATGGCAGTGGTGGCAAGTGTTAGAAGTAGCAGGGCCAATCTTAGACTTTCTAGCTGGTTTCGACTTAGAGCTCAAGATAACATCTGAACCTTTAGCTTTTCTCTTGCGTTTTCTCTTCTTACTATCCTTCTGAACCATCATCACATGACTATAATTCTTTTTAATTCTATCCTCAGTGGTCTTTAGCATCCCATGCTTTTCTCCATGCTGTCATATGAAAATTCAAAATAAACGGCTCGAAGCTCACTGGGAGCGACTGGAGAATCACATCCGTGGCCAAATCTTGGTCAAGGGGAAAACCAAGTTTTTTCAAGCTCTCAATGTAATCAATCATCTTGATCATATGAGGACTGACTTGCCTTCTGCCAACCTGCACACAAAAAAAGACATTGAGATGTTGTACATCTCAGTCCGTGCTTGGTTCTCAAATATGCCTTTGAGTCTCACGATCATATCGTAAGCATCCCTGTCCTCATATTGCTTCTAAAGCTCAGAGGACATACAGGCAGGCATGAGAGAGCTGGCATCAATCGAATCGTTGGCGTGCTTCTCATAAGCGCACCTATCCGTGACAGATGCATCATCTTTTGGTTCATCAGAATGGGGGTCCTCTAGAACATATTCCATTTTCTCTTGCTTGAGAACAATTCTCAAGTTTCTATACCAGTCAATAAAGTTTGTTCTAGAAAGCTTTTCCTTTTCAAGAATTGATCGCATATTAAAAGTCTTCCCTCTAACGACACATAGTGGGACAAGATCTATATTCAACTAACTCGTAGTAAGCTTTGGCATCACTGCTAGAAGATTAGTGACATAGGTAAGCAACACTTTGCTAATCACATCCCTATGTGACTCTTGTTCACTGAAGTAGCATCCTATGCCTCGATGCCCAACTCCATGCCCCAAAGCCCAAAACCATTTTGATAGCTTTATTAAGCAAACCAATACTATGCATGTGGTTGTCCGACATCCACCCTAACTGATCAAGATAAAAAATGGCACCCTGCTTTGGTAGACGCACCGTACAATGATCAAATCCTTTGTAGATGCAGCTATTGGAAAGGGCATCAAAGCTCTTAATTTTCTGAGGAAAACTATTCTAACATGGTAACGATGCCTACCGCACACAGAAACATGAAAGAATAGTATGACAGGAACAATAAATAAATATCACAGGCAATCATATTAACTGTGACATAGTATGGCCCTTCTCACATGGTGATCTCCATATCTATGGTTCCTGTCATTCGGGTCATCATGCTTCAAGCCTCTATGATCTTGTATCAGTCTATTACAGCTAATAGCATTATACTAATTATATGAGCAGATGCATCACATGTCGACGCGCAGGTCGTATAACATTCGAACAGCCTTGGGCTGCAATTAACCATGACACGCAGGTCATGAAAATTACATGCTTGTATCTTATACATTGCAAGGCCATACCAGTCACAACATTCTATGCAAAAACAAGTTAGGCGTATAATCAACACGTGACTGAACAAGACCCGGAACTTCTGGCTCAAAGGCCCAGAACTTCCAGTCGAAGGGCCCAGAACTTCTGAGTCAAACCTGAAACTTCCGAAATCAACCTTCTGTGTCGAATTTATTTTGGCCCCAAAGTTTCAGGTGTGACTTCTGGGTCACACCCGAAACTTCCGAAAATAAGCTTCTGTACGAAGATTATTTTGGCCTAATACTTCCGGGTCACACTCGGAACTTTCAAAAATCCGATGCAAAAACAATAGATCTAATCTATTTCCATCACATACCACCTATATGTGATCGATCCAGATCGAACGCAACGCACGTAGGCTCTGATACCACTGTTGGGTTATGGGGACGCTACGCTAGCGCTAATTTCGAAAATTTTGCCCCGTTGGCTCAGGAACCATGCTTGTAATGGGATCATAGATCGTTACCTTTAGCCACGAGATGTGCTAGGACAGCGAAAGTAGAGTTAATAAAGCACGTCCTCGATTAGCCTTTTGAAAATAACCTTCTGTACGAATTAATTTCAGTCCGGAACTTCCGGTCCAACCGGAACTTCTAGACCCGAAACTTCCGGTCCAATCAGAACTTCTGAAAATAACATTATGTATCGAATTTATTTTGACCCAGAACTTCCGGGTCATCCAGAATTCACCTTTCAGGTAGGCCCGGAACTTCTGATCCAACCAGAACTTCTGGCTCCTCCAGAAACCAAAACTGGGGCTGGCCCGGAACTTCCGGATACTCCAGAACATGGAACTTCCGGCCTTAGGCCAGAACTTCCGGTTGCCTCAGAATTCTCTTGGGCATATTTCCATCAGTTGGCAGGGTTGACGAAGAAACGACGCCACAGGGTCGACGAGTGCCTGAACACGTATCATCAAGAAAAGTTATTTAACAAAGTATTGTTAGGCGTAAAACCGACGAAGGTGCTCGATGTTCCAGGAGTTTGGTACCGCTTGCCCATCCTCTCATATTAGCCTGTACGCCCTTGGTCTTGTTACTTCAGAGATGATAAAAGGTCCTTCCTAGGGGGCATAGAGTTTGTGCATCCTGACGGTTGATTGTACTCAGCGAACTACCAGGTCACCCACCTTGAAGCTTCTGTTTTGCACATTGCGGTCATAATATTGCCGAAGTGTTTGTTGATATCGATCTGATTGCACCATAGCTACTATTCAGGCCTCTTCGATGGAGTCGATGTCTTGGGCCCTTGTCTGCTCCATAGTTCCTTCATCATAGTATTGAACTCGAGGGGAGTTGTGTAACATATCACTCGAGAGGATTGCCTCGAAGCCATAGACGAGGAAGAAGGCTGTCTGTCACATGCCCCTGTTTGGCTATGTGCGGAGCCCCAGAGTACTGCGAGGAGTTCTTAGAGCCACTTCCCGATGTACTTCTGTAAGGGATCGAAGATTTGGGCCTTTAACCTTTAAACCGACGCATGTTTGACCTCGATCAATCTTTTCTCGCAAAAATCCCAAAAATCATTTGTTATGAACTGAGTTCCGTGATCGGTTATGATTTGGTTCAGGACGCTGAATCGGTAAGTGATTCCTTCGATGAATTGTGTCGCTTTTCTGGCCATGCAGTTCTTTAGAGGCATGACTTCTATCTACCTAGTGAATTTGTCAATGGCTACCAGGAGCCGATCGATACCATAGGGAGCTTTTTGAAAAGGTCCTACCATATCGAGCCCTTAGCAAGCGAAGGGCCAAGTTGGCAGGATTGTTTGAAGGGATTGAACTAGGAGGTGCCTTCACTTGGTGAAGAACTAGCAGCTGGTGCACTTTTTGACTAATTCTTTGGCGTCGCTGTTGGCTGTTGGCCAATAGAAGCCTGATCAGAATACCTTTCTGACCAGCATCCTTGCCCTAGCGTGGTTGCCGCATGCTCGTACATGAACTTTATTAAGGATTTGGAGGCCCTCGCTCAGTAAGATACACTTTTGGAGTATCCTTATTGAGGCCACGCGCTTGTATAGTTTGTCCATGATGACTACGTACTACTTGCT
Organism: Zizania latifolia; assembly: GCA_000418225.1. NCBI lineage: Eukaryota > Viridiplantae > Streptophyta > Magnoliopsida > Poales > Poaceae > Zizania > Zizania latifolia. The sequence continues at coordinate 147,427 of KE373188.1, forward strand.
TCCTCTCGTCAGTCGTTTGGTCAGGACCTTGTCTTCTAGAACTTTGCCTTTTAGAATGTGGTCGATGAAGAGCTGTCACCAGTCATTGGCATTCTCGAGTCCGGCAACAATCGTTGGTAGGCTAGTGACCTGGTGCTCTTCATCCTTAATAGATGGTTTGGTGAGCTCCTCGATGAATACACCCTTGGGGACCATTGCTCGAGAAGAACCGAGGTGAGCTAGGGCGTTAGTTGATGAATTGTCGTCATGAGGGATATGGTAAAACTCTAGGCCAAAGAATTTGCCTTCAAGCTTTCGCCTCAGCGCAAGAAGCATCCATGTTGTCGCTGGTGTAGGACCAGTCTTTATTGATCTAGCTGATAGCCAGCTTGGAGTCTCCTCAAACCATAAGTCGTTTTACTCTAAGGGATACTGATATTCGAAGGCTGTGTATCATGGCTTCGTATTCTGCCGCGTTGTTGGAAGCCTTGAACAGTACTTGTAGCATGTAACGTAGCTCTTCTCCTTTTGGGGATATAAAAAGGATTCCCGCGCCGGCGCCATCTACGCTTAGAGAGCCATCGAAGTACATTATCCAATATTCCTTTTCTTCTTGGCTCGGGGGTAGTTGTATCTTGGTCCACTTGCTGACGAAGTCGGCCAGAGCTTGCGATTTTATGGTGGTGCGGGAGCAGAATTCCATCGTGTACTCGCCCATCTCAATGGCCAACTTTACAATTCGCCCTGTTGCATCTCGATTGTGGAGTATATCCCCTAGAGTATACTTTGTCATGACCACGATCTTGTGAGCTTAGAAATAATGCTTTAACTTTTGAGCTGTTAGTAGGACGGCGTAAAGGAGCTTCTGTACTTGTGGATACCTTGCTTTTGATAGTCCGAGGACCTCTGATATGAAATATACCAGTCTTTAGACTGGAAAGACATGTCCCTCCTCGGGCCGCTTGACTACTATGGCCGTGCTGACAACATTAGTCATGGTGGCGATGTAGAGGAGGAGAACCTCCTCTGGATTTGAAGCCGTGAGGATTGGTGGCGAGGTCAAAATTTTCTTCAGGGCAGAAAATGCCTCATTGGCCTCAGCTGTCCGTTGAAAATCTTCCTCTTTCTTTAACAATTTGAAGAAGGGAGCTCCTCTTTCTCCTAGACAAGAAATAAATCTCTCAAGGGCCATCATGCAACCAGTGAGCTTCTGGACTTTCTTGGCGTTGTTGGGTTTTTCCATCTTCATGATTGCCGCTATTTTATCTAGATTGGCCTCAATGCCCCAGATGCTAACGATGAACCCGAGTAGTTGTCTAGACAGTACTCCGAAGACACACTTATCAGGGTTAAGCTTCCATCAAAATTTTCACAGGTTTGTGAATGTCTTAGCAATGTCACTGATGAGGCTGTCTCCTTCTTTGGATTTTAGGACCACATCGTCGACATATGGCTCGATGTTGCGGCCGATCTGTTCTAAGAGACAACGCTGGATGGTTCGCTGATATGTTGCTCCCGTATTTTTGAGGCCAAAAAGCATGGTTGTATAACAGTATGCCCCGAAAGGCATGATGAATGATGTTTTCTTCTAGTCTTCTTCTTTAAGGTTGATCTGGTGGTAACTGCAGTAGCAGTCGAGGAAGCACAGGAGGGAGCATCCTATCATTGAGTCAATGACCTAGTCTATCTGAGGTAGCCCAAAAGATCCTTTGAATAGTGCTTGTTTATGTCGGTATAATCAACACACATTCACCATTGTCCTGTCTTCTTTCTTACTAGGACTAGATTAGCGAGCCATTCGGGATGGTAAACTTTACGGATGAATCCTGCTGCTAGGAGGTGGCGATCTCGACTTTGATCGCTTCTTTCCTGTCTAGGGCAAATCTTCGTAGCTTCTGCTTTATCAGCTTAGCAGTTGGATATACGTGGAGTTCATGCTCGATCAGCTCCCAAAGGACCCTAGGCATGTCGGAGGGTTTCCATGCAAAGATATCTATATTAGAGCACAGGAAGCTGACGAGCACGGTTTCCTATTTGGGATTGAGTCCTGCCTAATGGTTACGGTCTTTGTCGGGTCAGCGTCAGAGAGGACGATCTTCTTGGTGTTTGAGGGTGTGGGGGAGATCCCCGAGGGAGTTGGGGCCTTGGCTGCAACTTCCGAGGCCTCGGGAGGATGTGCTCGGACTTGCCTGAGGGTTTCCTCCATTCGCACCAATAGGTCGATAGCCTCGGCCATGGTGAGACTGTCCTTTTCGCATGCACATGAGGTGCTGATGTTTTCCTAAATAGTGATAACTCCACTAGGACCCGGCATCTTGAGCACCAAATACGGGTAGTATCCAATGGCCATGAACTTGGCTATGGATGGCCTTCCGAGGATGGTGTGGAACGAGATGTCGTATTCTGTGACCCAGAAGGTTATGTGCTCGGTTCAATAGTTGTCTTGAGAGCCAAACATGACCGACAGAGTTACTGAGCCAAGTGGTACCAAGCTTTGCCTAGTTATAATACCATACAACGGGAAGTTGTCCTCTTTTTGGAGGCTGTCGACTGAGATGCCAAGATCGATGAGGGACTGGCAAAAGAGGGTGTTCAATCCACTTCCTTTGTCGATCAAGACTCGCCTCAAGCGTACCTTGAATATCACCGGGTCGACAACCAGTGGCCAATGCCCAGTCTTCAAGACATTAGTCCATTGGTCATCTCGGGAGAAGGTGATTGGGACTTCTGTCCACCACAGCTGTTGGATCTCCTCGAACCCTATGGCATTGATGCGTTGGTCCAGAATCTTTGGTTGCCATTTATTTTCGGCTGATGTGGGGCCCCCAAAGATGATATTCACCGTCTTATGATGCTCCTGGAAATCGTTGTTATCTTGAGGCCGACTATCCTTCCTCAGGGCGTCATCGTCATCTCGACGTCTCTTGCCTTGGGATTACCACGGGATTCCTCAGCGAGTACATCTTGTAAGGAATAGCATTTGTGCATGGTATGCTTGCCCTTTGGATGAAATGGGCAGGGTTTGTCGAGTTTCTCCAACATGGCTTCGTCTTCCTGGCGTCGTGAACTATAGACTGTCGCCACAGTTCTTTCCGTATTTTTTTCCGCTCTTGCTTGCCTCAAGAGGATCTCGGTCGGTCATCCTCTCATCGAGGGGATCGAGGATGGTCGTCTCTGTTCCGATGAGATCGAATCTCGTGACGTGATTGTTCTATCATTTCCCTTCGAGTACCTTCATAGTCGACGTAGCTTTTTGAAATAGAGATCATTCGGGCTATAGTCTTTAGCTTCTTTCTCACAAGGGCCCCGTGCAACTCGAAAGAGTGGTGCAGGGTGTCGATGAAGCAATTGATGATGTCACGCTCGTCGATATCTATGACTATGGTCCTTTTCTCCAAGAACCTCTAGATAAAGCTGTAGAGCGTCACGTCCTCCTTTTGTCGCAATCGTTGCGGGTCGTATCAGGTCCCGGACTTTTGCCACGTTCCTTGATAGTTGTCAATGAAGGCCGCATGGAGCTATGCCCAGGAATCGATAGAGTTCCTGGATAAGCTCGAGAGCCAGTTATTGGCAGACGTGGAGAGCATGACCGGAAGGTAGTTAGCCATGACCCCTTCATCTTCTCTTGCTGCATGAATGGCGGTGTAATAGAGTCGTAGCCACTACGAGGGATCCGTTTTACCATCATACGGTTCGATTCCCGTTAGGCGAAAGGACTTCGGCCACCAGACTTGCCTTACGTGCTAGGTTAATGTAGGGAAGCCGCCGTGGTCATCTCGGCTTCTACTTCTTCTGCGATTATGGGGATTGTGACCTTCAATCGAGTCATCATGGTTGGCGCTGCTGCCGATACAGATGTGGCTATTCTCGAGGTTGCCTCAATTGTCGGTCTGCTTGTGGATCTCAGAGCGCAACCTATTCCATCTTCCCAGGGTCGGCGGTAGTAAGTGATCGCCGTGTGGGCTGACCATGGGTGGATTTCGGTTGTGCGATGGCTAATACCGGTCTGGATCATCGCCCTCTTTGTCCTTTGGGGAAGGAGTCAGTGGTCGGGTCAAAGCCAGAGCTAGGGTGTTGATCTGAGTTGCTACTGCCTGAGCTAGGGCTTTCACTAGTCATAGCTCCGGTGTCTCAGGAAGGGAGCTGAGAGCCCTCTTGATGGTCACCAAGTTGGTGGCTAGAGTTTTGAAGACTTTTTCTCTGTCGAACACCGAAGTGAATTCATCTTCAAGATTTCAGTGGACCCCGTTGTCTTGTTCAATCTGGTTGCCTTCAGCATGATGACGCCTCTCGTTGCTAGTGGTGGATAGTGCCCCCTTGGCCATCATGACAGGATTGGCCGGGAACCACCGATTAGCTTTAAGTTTGTCTATCCACCTAGTCTCCACCCATTGGCGCCGAACCATTTGGCCTTTTTCATCAGAGAAGACAATGTAGTGCTCGGGGCTAGCCAGATCCTGAAGATGACCCAACCATCCATCTTGTCTGGAGGCTGGGAGAAAAGTTGAGTTTTCCCTTTTTCCAGCCCGTGGGTAGCGCTCGCCAAGGGGCCCGACAAGACGAGCCATCCCACGGAGTCCCCGACAAATGTCAGGCTCCTGAATATGAAGACAGAGCCAGCGAGAACGAGAAAATCTGAAGGAGGTGCCATCGGATCCTGGTGAAAGCGACGCGACCCCTACCTGGCGCGCCAACTATCGGTGACTCACCGAGCAATCCACCCAAGGGTGTACCTGAGGTGGTGATTAGATGTGTATAAGAGAAGCGCAGCACCTTCGAACACGATGGTTGACTCCAGAATACGAGAGCCAAGGTTTATACTGGTTCAGGCCTGCCCTTTGTCCATTCTGATAAGCCCAACTGTGGGCACCTAGGGGTCACATCCCCAACAAGCACTTTCCCGAGGGCTTAGCAAATTTCCCGAGGACACTCCCGAGGACTGAAAACAGCCTGACCAAGCTGCAGTAAAATGAGAGTAACTTTAAAACCGTAACTCGGATTGATCTGGAATTTTAACACAATAAATTAGACTTTAGTGGTGTAAAAACAGAACAGATCCGATCCAGAAATTAAAATCTTAATTACTCCTAAAATACGAGAAATTAACCAATAAAAATTTTAAGATCTCTTTCTTAATGTCCTAGCAAGGTTTTGGATGAATCAATTCGAATTAAATCACAAGTAAAAGTAAAATCACAGAATAATCCAAAATGATACAAACCGATGAACATTAAGAAGAAAGATCTCAATACCACACTCCTGGATGCTTGAAGATGAATCTTTATTGCATAAGAGTGTTTACAAGGTGCATCTAAAGCACTCATCACCAAATCACGAACAAAGCCCTAGATGAAGAGTAAAAGGCTAAACCCTAATTTTTCTCGTGATCCTCATACCTATGTTTTGCTCTCCCCTCTAGTATATTTATAATCCCTAATGGCTGTCACCATGAGCCACGAAAATAATAATATTTGAAATCCTAATCTACTTAGGAATACATATCTCTGACGAATCCTCAAATCCTAAATCCTTCTAAATTTTTCTCTCTTTCCATATCTGCACACATCTCGTGTATGTCATATGGAAACCTTGCATCCTTTACATATTCGCACACATCCCCATGTAAGCCATATGGAAATATCATCTTCACGTGTTGCATCCTCTAGCTCTATCATCCCGCATGACATCCTTGATCGTTCTGAACCTCAGCTCCTCCCCAAGCCTAGTTCCAATCATGCCATCGACCATGACTCACCCTCAAGAAATGCCTGCACATGAACAAACTAAGAAACCATTTTCCTGAGCACAAGTTCATTACAACTTGACTCAATCAGTCCAAATAATTCTTTCCATCCTAACTCAAACATTCCAATCCATCATAAACATTGTGTTTTATTGAATAACCAAATTAACCACATGATCCGACTCGAACATCAAAAATCCGAGTGATCCAAAATCCCGAGGTTGAAATTTCTCGGGTACTGAATTCTCTCAAGAGCTGAATTCTCTCTAGGGCTGAATTCTCTCGAGGGTTGAATTATCGAGTGCTAAGTGCTGAGTGCCCGACAAGAGTGCTCGACAATTCGACCAAAGTGCTTGACCACTCAAACAAATTAAAACCAATTTGTTCATCACTTATCAATGATAACATCAAACCAATTTGTTCATCACTTATCAATGATCATACACATTATCTCACATGTTGGTTAGTGAACTGGTTCATGAATTAAATGTCACTAAAACTTGACTAAGGTGTGTTGTGAGTACATGGTTCATGGTTCTGCTAGCGTACTCATGACACTTATGGACCGGTTCATGGGCCAATTTTGCACTGCAAAACCGCACTTACCACAAGCCAGCGTGGATAATGGTTTGACCTAAAGCCTAGAGATCCCGGTTGGGGCACTGAGATGGCTGGTAGCCCTGCACTCTTTGTAGTCTCTAATATTGCAGATGGGGAGCGCTAGGGGGTATCGGGTAGATGGTAACTTGGGGTGTGAAACTTGTAGGATCTAGGTGAAGGGTCTTATCACAACTCTTTTCTGAGATACCATGATGGTATTGAGGCACATGGTGACAGGTTGTAGGGATGTGTTTTATGGGTAAAGTTGTGCACCTCTGATCAGAGTAAAACTATTCAAATAGCCGTGCCTACGGTCAAGGGTGGCAATGCAATGTCACTCATGATTAGTCCCACTGTTACTTAATTAACTTGATATTACTTTCTATTTAACCTGGTTAGCTCTGGTTTAGAGTGGTTTGGTTGGTTTTTGGGCCTAATGACTCTAGGTAAGAGTTATTTAGTGATCAGATAATATTATTTTTAAGGTTCTAACTTAATTAGAATTACTCTATAAATTCTGTCTCTTTTTAATGCTGTTTTTACGCAAATGAGCCCTATTATGACATCCTTTGTTATCCCAATGCATTATAATTGTTTTGCTTAGATGGCTTGCTGAGTATTCAAAATACTCACCCTTGCATTCCCCCACTATCAGCAGAGGAGTTCGTCGGTGAAGATGAAGGCGGTGCCTTTTGAGCTAGGCCCAGTTAAGTCTGCCTATGGAGTGGAGTTACCGCTGTGTTAATAAAGTTTTGATTAGGAGTTATTTATGTTTGTCATTAATGTTTTGAGGTTCCAATACCATCTTTGTAATAAGTACATTATTTATTTCATCGTGAACAATTATGCTGTTGGTTTTTAATAAATTGTCTATTGTGTGTCTTGACTGATTTCTAGATGAGGGTACTTTCCGCACAATAAATCACAAGGAAATGGTTAGAATTTCTGGGCATGACAAGTTGGTATTAGAGCTACCTTGACTGTTGGAATGGCCAAATGGTTTAACCTTAGGAGCTAAAAACTATTTTGCTAGTTATACTCCTCTTTTCTCTTCAAAAAGGTACTTCTTTTTCTAGAAAAGTGGTGCTAATTTTATTTTATTTTATTCTTTTTAGATGTCTCCGGAAGGATCCCAGCCCTAGAGGTGCTTCAGGATGAACGGTTTTGTCAAGGAGTTAAGGCATATGGCGTTTTTCTATAGATACCAGGAGGTTCCTACCTATGCCCAAGTCAGGTCAGTTACCCCAAGAATGATAGAAGTGGTTGTTTCTATCATGAGTGAAAGAGAGACTATCCCATCAATGATAGTTGAAGCAAAAGGAAAGAATTTTGATCATACCTGCCAAGAAGCTGCTTATGTTGCAATTGGATAACTTCGGCAGCACTATGTAGCTAAGTTATCAGAGTCGGAGTACAAGTATCACCCGAGGAAAACTCAACGAGATAATTATGAAAGCTACCCACCCAATGGAGAAGAAGATAGTGCTATGATGGTTCGGGTGATGAATATGTGTTGACGCAAAAATAGCAGGTATTCCTACGTTTTCACACTCGAAGGCATGGGAGTGTCTGCTTAGCTCCAGTGCAGGTCCAAAATAACCCTAAGGTGTTCAATGAGCGTGCCAGTAAATTTGACCCTGCAATTGACAAGAAACATGTGTGAGATGTCCTAACGCTATCGGCGATGGCCTATCAGCATCGGCAACTATAACACGTATGAGAATCATTATTCATCAAGATTGATACATGTAACCAGTAAACTCTACCAATTGGTTTCAGCAAGATAACTCAATACTAACCAACCTTTATAGTTCAAACTAAACTGATGCAGCATAAAGACAGGTTATCGAGAGCGTAAAGATCATAACAAATCTGATTAATAAAGTAATAGATAAATCATCGGCTAAAACCCCGACGAATGATGTTTTAGTGTATCAAACCAGATCTTTCCGTATATGACCTCGTCAACACCATGGATTGGACCTAACCAAGACAGCGTGTCTTTGCCGATTGACATACGATCTAATCCAACTCGACAAGCTAGAACATTATAATGGCAAATATAGAGATTGAAACTATAAAGAACAATGAACAGATAATAATCCATGTGTTTAATCGATAACTAGCAAACCTATTCTATCTGATCACAGTATCGGACTTAATCGAGAAAGCCATGAACATATGAATCAGTTCACTAATAGGCTATCCTCGTTGAAGCTAGAGATCGGACCTAACCGATGCAGCCATAGCTCCGGCGGGAAATCGCCCTAATGCTACGTACCTAATAGTTGGTGATGCACCGAAGGGTTTGTTTGACAAGATTGATTGTGATTGTGATGACCCCAGGCTTACATATTTATAGCCGAGTTGACACGTCATCTAGGGATAATGCAGAATCCTAACTAATTTATTTAACTAATCGAAATACTACTAAACGAAGTATCCGTCCATGACACGCGCAGCCAGTCTTCGCCTGTTAAAGCCCATCAGCTATTTGTCACCTGGATCACCTAGCCGATGGAGCGCCGGTCTAACTTCTGGTGTCAACACATGCCCACCGAGTTTGAAACGTGAAATGTCACGTTTTGAAGTCCACTCGAGAGTTGCGCTGCTGGATCACCGAGCATATGTAAACCTTGGCTGATAAGCTAGCTCGACCACTCCTATCACCCGCCAGCTCAGTCTCTTTTCTCTTCTCATATTATTCCTCTTCACTTCTTGCCATGGCGTCTGATGCTCCATGTTCTCCACCGAGCAAGAAGATCAAATCAGATGATCGAGACGCTCCAGACGATCGTGCATCGGTACATTTCCTCTGATCACCCGATCCCTTGTCTGTTAATCTTCATGTATCCTCAGTTTAAATTTCTCACATTTCACCTTTGCTTTTGAACGTCAGACTTCTACCATTCTAGTCCCTTGCTCACCTGACCGCTTGTCTTGTAATCATCCATCTGCTTCAACATAGCCGGTGAGCGTTGATGGTGATCACGACCCGAACCATTTCATTTGCCTTGGCAATGACGATGATTCTATCAACTCCCCTTTGGTTGTGAGTTACTCATCGGCACACCGATGCCTTTAGGTAGCCTGATTAGTGCCGCCTGTCAATTTATGTTTATTCATCGGCTCAGGCCATCTTCCTATAGGAATCCTAGGCATCAGATAGGGCTCTCTTTCCTCAAGACTCCATGCCAAGTGACCTGTCGGCCTTGCTTCAACATCTATGGTGTCCAACTGGTATCTTCTTTTAGGACATTGAAGTGGCGCGGTCCCATCTCTAGAACGTGGTTGATCAGCTTCCACAAGATCTAGCCGAGGCCCTCCTATCGGTGTCCTCTCGCGAGCACAAATCAGCTTATCTAGCCGAGGCCGATCGTAGAATGCAGCGTGTCTACCAGCAATGATTTGAATTGGCTGACACGAAGGCGCAAGAGGCCAATTACCAACTCCAAGTCTTGCTCAAGCTTCCTACCGAAGAGCAAGCGTACCTTGATCAGCTCAAAGTGGAGGTGGATCACCTTCTTCGAGAAATCAAAACCTGGACCGATCAGATGGACCAGCTCTATACTTGCATAGCGAATCGGTGGCGGTTCTTGTGAGATCTGTCGATCAAGATCTCTTCTAAGAAGGCCGAGGTAATCAATTTGGCCACGGAGCCAGATCAGAAATGGCAACTCCTTCGGCCGATCGTCGACAGTGATGATGATTCAACTAGCATCATTGTGTCCTTTGAAAAGACTCAAGTCGATGCCACCCTTAACTTGCAATTCTTCTTAGATTCACTGTAATTATCATACTTGCCATCGGCTCGGCGCTGTGCCACTTTTGTGAACAAGGAATGATAGCGAAGTACCCTTATCTTGATGCACTTGCCTTGCCGACAACGACTAGTCTCCTTACTTTCTGCGGATGACCCTTGTGTAAGGACTTAAACTATTGTAGGATCGAAACTAGTGACTAGAGGGGGGGGGTGAATGGGCGCAAATAAAAATACAGCGGAAAAATAAAACTCCTGAAACTTGAGTATCGGACATGCAAGTGACTTGATGAGATTCAGTCCAAGTCTGGATAATAAAAGTTACACCTGGCAATTCGATACAAAAACTTCAGGAAAACTTCCTCAAACTCAAGTGTCCAACTTGCAAGTGACTCTATGAGATTATGCACAAGACTGTGCCATAAAATGTTCACTCTCAAAGCAAGTCGATACAAACCTCCACTCTCAAAGCAAGTCGATACAAACCTCCAAAAGATGAATGCTGAAAAAGAATCACTCCACGTAGAGACAAGTGTAAATCGATCTACCAAAATGCATTCACTAGTGTGACGAGCGTTCTATAGAAAAAGATACGCCCGAGACACTCAAATGCAAAAGGTCGAACACTTTGTGAACAAACGCAATGTCATTTCATCAAACATGTAAAAAGCATTCCGCATCCTCTCTCGTAAAACAACAAACACTTGAAGTGCACTTGGATCACATAGACATTTCATCAAACATATGATGTGCAGTTCAAAAATCAAGCGCTTGTACATATTTAATCAAACACATGGCATGCATCCCAAATCTGTCTTAGGCATTTCATCAAACAAGTGGTGTGCGAGAGATTTAGGAATCAACCAAATAGGTGGAGAAGACACTGCTCGCCGGAGTTGGGGCCATGCGTCGTCGTAGCCGAGGGTGTCGCTGCTGCTCCTCGCGATCCCAGGTGCCGGCCGTGAGTCGAGCCAGCGGAACGCGCTGCGTGCCCCTGCGTTGTC
>KE373188.1:161156-175173 GCA_000418225.1 Zizania latifolia
GAACTGTAGTATTTCCTCTTGCATGCCATGTGTTTGTTTCAATGTCTACAAGTGCTTGAATTTTAGATTGCATTATAAATGTTTTATCTATGTGTTCTAGTGCATGTCAAGTGTTTGTTGATTTGCCTAAGAGGTTACGGAATGTACTTTATCTGTTTGATGAATTGTCAATGAAGTCACACACCAAGGGTTCGATCATTTGCACACGAGTGCCTTGTACGTGTCTTTTTCTATAGAACGTTCGTTGCACTCGTGGATGCATTTCGATTGATCGTTTAACACTTGTCTTTACTTTGAGCGATTCTTTTCGGCGATTGTCTTTTGGTGGAGATTGTATCAACTTGCCTTGAGTGAATATTTTAGCACAGCCTTGCACTGACTCTCTTGAAGTCACTCGCAAGTTCGATACAAGGAGTTAAGGAGTTTTTGTTTTTATCTGTGTTTTTATTTTGCGCCCATTCACCCCCCCCTCTGGTCGCTAGTTTTGGTCCTACAACGCACCGTATGCCCCCTGAGTTCAGGACGTGGGCGAGGCATTTTGTACTCCGTTTGGCAACTTAATACTGTTGCGTCCCTTGAGACGTTCATTGGGATTCCAACTGACACTGCCCTGCCTTTATAAAGCCTGCGATCTTTTTCCTTTTGGCACAAGCCTTCTGAGTCCTCTCTCTCCTCTGGCAAATACTACTCTACTCCTCATTTGCTTTGGATTGCCACCATCCACTAACGTTGCCCTCGCTCCGTTGTCCAACACCCTTTGTCACCGTGAAATGGCATATTCATCACGCACTCCACAACCTCCCCGAACTCCGAAATTCCTGAGGTATTTCTTTTGTTCGTCGTAATTTTGCAAGGGAGCTGTAGATCATTTTCTGTAGACAGCTAGGAACCAGCTTCTTGTTTCATTGGGCCTAGACCCTGCTACTTACTGGTTAGGACCTTTGGGTGAAGCCAATCCTTTTGACATTATCAACTGTGAAACCGACCGTATCTCTTTTCGTGTGGCCTCGTGAACCCTAGCTGAATAGGAACGTAGTTTTGATCCTTGGCCCACTATGATTCCTGGATGGAGGGACTGGTTTCTGCGAGTATCAGCTGTTCATCGCTTATGTTGGATGAATTGAACATTGGTCATTGCATTGGGCTGTCGTTAGCCGATCCCCAGGTGGATTACCCTCTGTTAGTATCGGCTTGTCTCTTCTGGTCTGACGCCTTAAATGCTTTTGTCTTCGGTCATTGGATAATGGGACCGACTCTGTTGATGTGATGATGTTGACCATCTTGGAGATTATGGAGCCCGATTACAAAGTTGATTTCTGGATCAAGATCACCCATCGTCTTCAAGCCAGTACTTTTGGTACCTGGAAGCGTTATATTGAGCACCACAACAAGAAAACTGGCACTGTCGAGCCATGGGAACACACGGCCTTCCTCAACTTATGGCTGCACACTTCTTCTTCTGCGATTCTCCACGTGGCCCCTATGATGAGCACCAGTATCTGGCTAAGCGTCTAGCCGATCATGCCCGTTTGCTGATCGGCCAAGTTCTTTTGGGTTCGACCATCCACACCCTTCATCAGGTGGCTGAGGGGCTTCTCTGTAGGAGGCCGATTGATCGTGTCCGAAGTCCTTGGTGGTTTGTTCAGATGTGGTTGAATGCGTACACCTGCTAAGCCATCGCCCATCCGCGTCTGCTCAGTCTTAGGTTCCCTGGGGACCATCATGAGGACCAATAGCCCCGCACCCACCGATGTACTTCTTTTGGGGAAGCGGTCATTATGTTTGAAGGTGCACCCTTGTCGACCGTCGGCATCAGCGAATTCTTTAGGCTGTTCTATCTTGGTCTTGCCAAATCTGTCGAAGTTTGGTTTCTGTATCATGATGTTGATGATTTTGAAGACCTGATTCATCTGCGGCCATCGAAAATTGGGATGGACACGACTTCTACAGCCAATTTCTTTGCTTCTCCAGCCTAGTTTCCTTCCCATCAGCCTAGCTCAAGGTCCTGCCGAACCGTCTTATGAGTTTTACCATCCGACGGTGTATTCTCGTCAGTTCGGCTTGGGTCAATTGTCGATGGACCTTTTCTTCATTGGTAAGGTCCGGGCTCATTGCCGTATCGGCTCAATTGAGCATCGATACGCTAGGACTTCCTCTAGCAGTCCTGATTTTTCTGAGATTAGGGACTTTTCTCCATGTACCATCGTGTTTGCTTCGTTCGAGCAGTTCTGGGATGAATGGAGGGTCCATCTTTTTAGCCTGCGTCCATCCCTCATTCGCTCTCGCTTCGATCTTGAGTTCCCTAGGGCCGATGATGAGGTACTTGACTGCCCTTTTTACTGATTCTTTTGCCTCTTTATTGCTGCGAGCTTCTAACATCGACTTTTGTAGGCGAATCGCTCAGTTGTGCTGACGCAGAGCCAGAGCGAGAGGCCGATCCGGCACGCCTTGCCATCAGACAACCTGAACCTAGGGTGAGGCGCCTACCCCGATGGTACTTTTGAACTCCTTTCCACCGATCGGCGTTTCTTCCGCCCACAAGGGAAAGAAGCACATGGCATCCAAGGGGTCAGGGAGTGTCGCTCTGCCTCAAAAGAAAGTTGCGATGGTCCCTCCTCTCCCTGAGAGGTCGGCTGCCCGTGCTCCTCCAACGCCGATGCGTCGTGTTGCTATGGCACCGACTGTTACTCCGTCGGTGTTATCGGCGCTGGTGAGTGATTTTTGCTACTACTGAAAGCTCTACTTTATCTTCTATTTTACTAACTCTGTTATCTGTTAGCCCGCTATTGTTGCCGCCCTTCCGGGTGATCGCCCGGTCGATCCGACCCAGATCGTAGTCATTCATGATCGGTCGATGACCGATCCGACGATCAGTTCTGGTTCTGTTGAGGTTACCTCGGGCTCCTCTGCCAGTCTTGCTCCTGCTCCTGCTGTCAGTGACCCTGGTATTTCTTCTAGCGGTCTTGCTCAGACAGCATCGCCTCCTGCTGTTGTTGCCCTTGCTGGCCTCCCAATGGTCAGACTTTTTATAACTATTGTTCTTATGCTTTGATTTTGCTATATCCGTTATTCCTCATCGCCTTCTTTTCTGCAGGACTTCACTAACTTATTTCCCTTCGACCTAGAGGAGATCGTTGATGAGGCGCTACCTAGCCAAAGCACGCCTGCTAAGACCACGTCGATTCCCAGCGATGTGCGTGAAGTCCTGGCCGATGTTCTATGTCGTCTCCAGGAGCCCCTTGATGCACTCGTGACCGATTCAGCGCCGATCAGGGCATGGCTCGCTATCGTCCAAGACCAACTTCCAAAAGATCTGCTGGAGGACGTGTCTCCAAACCTATATTTTGAGGCCTTTCGCCCGTGTTATGAACGCGTTACCCAGCAGCTGTTGGATCGCGCCGAGCAGAGGCAGCATCGTCAGCATGGTCCTACCAATCGTGACATCATCCTGGCCAAGAAAGCCATCCTGGTTGATTTGATCACTGAACCTGGCATCGTTACTGCCAATACCGCTCGGCTGTAGGCCCAGGAAGAGGAGCTGCTTGCTGAACTTGTGGAGGTACGGGAGGAGATTGTCTTGGGGGAAAATGGCTTGCCGATATACCTTCGGAGATCGTCTCTCATATGAAGGACCTGTCTGATTATACCAAGGCCGCCTAACATCGATATCACCAGGCTAAGCTGATTCCCAAAAGCGATGAAGAAGATCAACAGGAGCTGCAAGATATGAATGCTATTCGCGATCATGTTGTAGCTGCCCTTATGGCTTTTCTCGGTGTTGATGACAACTGAACAATTTGTTCTTTTATAATTTTGCTTAAAATACTTTGCTTTATTCTTCTCTGCAATGCTTGTCGTTTCTGAGTTGATCATGTGCTAAAGGAGATACCTTCGATATTAGCTATAAGTGGCGACTAAAGGCGATACTTATGGTATCGGATATTTTGTTTTGCTAAAGGCGATAGTCCTGGTATCAGCTAACTGAACATTTTGCTTTACGTGTATCGGCCTAATGGCCGATTAAGTCTCGATCTATACGCTCGGATGATATTTCTTCAAGTACTTCCTGTTTAGCGCCTTCATGAATTCTTCCTCTTCTAACGTCTTCAAAATGTAAGCATTACCTGGCACGACTGGGCTTACTCGATAGGGACCTTCCTAATTAGCGGTCCATTTGCGGAACCAATTATCTTTAGTCCCGATCAGCAGCACGAGTCTCCATACTAAGTCATTTTCTTCGAACGTCTTGGCTGATACCTTCTTATTGTAATGCCTTGCCACCCTTGCCTTATTCTCTTCTATATTTCTTAGTGCACGAAGCCGATTCTGCGCCAACTCTTTTAATTCATCTGTCATTAACCCGTAGTAGTCATCGGCTGGCAACTCGTTTTGAAGAGCAAAATATCTAGAGCCGATGTTTGTCTCCCATGGCAAGACGACTTTATGCCCATAGCTAGTTGATAAGGTGACACTTGAGTTGACCCATGGCAAGCCATCCGGTATGCTCATAAAGCATTGGCTAGCGTTGCGTGCCACTTCTTAGGCTGTTCTGCTATCTTGCGCTTGATTAACTTTATCAGACTTTTGTTCGACGCTTCAGCTTAACCGTTTGCTTATGCATAATAGGGCGATGAATTGAGCAACTTAATTCCCATGCTGATTGCAAACTACTAAAATTCCTCTGATATAAATACCGATCCTTGATCAGTTGTAATCTTTTGTGGGATACTGAACCTGTAAATGATGTGTTCCTTGACGAACTCTATGGCTTCTTGGGCAGTTACCTTTTTCAGAGGAATCATCTCTACCTATTTTGTGAAATAATCGGTGGCTGCTAGTATAAACTTATGTCCCTTGCTAGACGATGGGTAAATTTTTTCGATCATATCTATTCCCCAACCTTGGAATGGCCAAGGCTTGATAATTGGGTTCATGGACGATGCAGGAGCTTGTTGTACGTTTCCAAACTTCTGACAATCTTGACATCCTCTGTAATATTTGAAACAATCTTCAAGCATCGTCGGCCAGAAATAATCATTGTGGCGCAGCAACCACTTCATCTTGTGGGCCGATTGATGAGTTTCACAGATTCCTTCATGCACCTCACACATCATGACTTTGCCTACCTCCGAATTTAGGCACCTTAACAAAACCCCATCAATTGTTAGATAGTATAGTTCTTCATCCAGCAGTACGTACTTTAATGCTTTATAGCGTAACTTTCTTAGGGCTGATTGTAATGGGTTCCAAAGATAACTTACTATTTCGGCCCTCCAATCTTCAACATCGATATCGGCTATTATTGCTTCATCAATTTTATCCGTCGACCGATATCCTGATGCGGCTTGTGCTAGGTCGTTGGCTTCCAGGTTCTGATTTCTTGATACTTGTGTTAAGATACTATTCTGAATCCCTTTAACAATTCCTGGCATTCTTCAAAATATATCCTTAAGTTTTCATCTTTGCAATCATATTCTCTAGTGAGTTGCTTGATCACCAACAATGAATCCTCCATGATCTCAATGATATCGGCCTCTATCTCAGTTATAAGTTTCAAACCTTTAAGGACTGCCTCAAATTCGGCCTGATTGTTTGTGCAATAGGGCTTGATAGTGTAGGTAAATTCAAAACTTGCCCCCGAGGCGATATGATTACTAGCCTAATTCTGCATCCATGCCTACAAACTAATCCGTCGAAGAACAAAGTCCATGGTATCGGCTTCACATAGTCAGCTACTTTATCTCTATGTTGTACAATAAAGTCAGCGATGGCTTAGCCCTTGACTGCTTTGGCTGACTCATATTGTAAGTCAAATTCTGTCAATGCAGCTACCCATCTGTCAATCCTCCCATTTAAAATTGGAGCTGATAGCATGTACTTGATAACATCAGCTTTGCATACGATCGTGCATTGCGCTGATAGTATGTAATGCCTTAATTTAATGCACGAAAAATAGAGACACAGGCATAACTTTTCAACCGCGGGGTACCTTGTTTCAGCATCTAGCAATCATTGGCCTAGGTAAAACATGACGCGCACTTTTCCTTCTACTTTTTGAATCAATACTGACCCGATGCTTACGTCATCGGCCGATAAATATAACTTGTAAGGTCTATCGGGCCGTGGTAGAATTAATACCGGAGGAGTACTTAAATATTTCTTTATTTCGTCGAATGCCTTCTGATGTTTATCGGTCTAAACAAACTCTTCTCCTTCTTTTAATCTTAACAAAGGCATGAATGGCTCTAGTCGGCCCAATAAGTTTGATATGGATCGGTAGACAAAATTGATTTTGCCGATCAGTGACTATAATTTTGTCTTGTTCTCCGGTGGTACTGTATTCTCAATAGCTTGGATAATGTTTTGACTTATTTCAATCCCTCTTTCGTGCACCATAAAACCTAGAAACTTTCCAGCTGATACACCGAAAGCACATTTTTTGGGATTCATTCAAAGGCCATATTTTTTTGCCCTTTCCAAAACTCTCCTTAAATCGGCTAAATGTCCTTCATCATTTTGAGACTTTACGACCACATGATCAATATAAATTTCTACCAGAGAGCCGATTAAATTATGAAATATATAATTTATTGTTCTTTGATATGTTGCCCCAACGTTCCTTAGGCCAAAAGTCATAACAGCCCATTCAAACAAGCCGATAGCTCTAGGACACCTGAATGTGGTCTTTGAGATATCTTGCTCTGCCATGAATATTTAGTTATATCTGGCATTTCCATCCATAAAACTAATAATCTTTTATCCTGAGTCTGCATCGACTAATAGATCTACTATCAGCATTGGGTATTCGTCCTTGGGTGTAGATTTATTCAAATCTCTGAAATCCATGCATACCCTCAACTGACCACTCTTTTTTCATACCGGGACTATATTTGACACCCACTCTACGTATCAGTATGGCCTTATAAAATTTGCTTCATATAATCTTATGATTTCAGCCTTTATGTGTGGATACATTTGGGGTTTAAACCTTCTTTGACCTTGTTATACTGGCCGAAACCCTTTCTTTATCGGGAGCAGATGCTCCACAATCGATCGGCTTAACCCAGCCATCTCGTAATATTCCCAGTCAAAACAATCCCAAAATTCTTTCAGTAAATTAACCTATTTCTCTTTTATGGAAGAAGGCAATTTGGCACTAATGTACGTCGGCCTTGGCCTGTCTCCAGGTTTGATGTCTACCTCCTCTAATTCATCGGCCGACGTGAATCCTTTTCCGAGCTTACCTTCTTCATCATCTATCTCTCTAGACAGAGATCCTAGCCTAGAATCATTTCGCTGATCGGCTGGAAGCCAAGATCCGACACCCTTAAAAAATTTCTCTCATAGACTCGTCTAGAAAGGCAATCCATGTTCTCAAAATTGGGTACATCGGCTGAGGCTACGGCAACTGATCTATCAACCTG
Organism: Zizania latifolia; assembly: GCA_000418225.1. Classification (NCBI taxonomy): domain Eukaryota; kingdom Viridiplantae; phylum Streptophyta; class Magnoliopsida; order Poales; family Poaceae; genus Zizania; species Zizania latifolia. Next base: position 168,581 of record KE373188.1, read on the forward strand.
AATAACATCAACTTGATGACCTTGCCACTGCAGCAAATTCTGGTGCATCATAGAAGGAACACAATAATTGGCATGAATCCAGTCTATTCCTAGCAAGAGGCTGTATGCACCTTTACCATCAATAACAAAAATTGTGGTCGGCAGAGTTTTACTTCTGACCATGAGTTTGACATTCAAGGCTCCTTTGGCGTCTGATAAGTTGCCACCAAAATCTTTTAGCACCATGTTGGTCTTTATCAGAACCTCGTTCGACATTCAAGGCATTACATTAACAACAGCACCTCCGTCGACCAATATTTTTGACATCGGCTTTCCATCCACGTGTCCCTTGAAATACAAAGGTTTCAAATGCTGATGCTCATCTTTTTCTGGCTTTTCAAATGTCGCTTGCTGTGGTTGTAGCAACAGTTGCACAGCCGATTGTTTCTATTCTTCTTCACTATTCGATGCAGGCGCCCTATACTCTGTGGTAATATAAAAACCATATTTACCTCCATCGGTTTGTTTTCTGCATTGGCTTTCTTTTTCGAGCGCCACTCTTTTCTCACCCAACGTTTGCTTTGCCGATACTCTTCATATTCGCCTGTTAACTTCTCCCTATGCCTCTGTCGTTGGAGCCTTCTCTTCTGACTCCGTGTTAAACCTTCCAGGCACCATCGGGCTTTTGTACAGGGTTTTGATCCCCTTGCCACCTATCTTCAACTCAGATGCGTCGATTGTCTGAGGTTTCTTGCTCAGGTGACCCCAAACGGTCCTTCACCTGTGTTCTTCTTTTTGGGGGCCGATCCTCGGAACTAATATCACTCTGATTATTCTTTTCGGCATATTCTAGACAATCCTTAATTGATGGGAGCCTCATATCATTTTCCTAGCAAAAGCAAAAAAATGCGCAGTCCCAATGAGGATCGTTTTCCTTAGGCCTATATGTATGGCGTGTTGTTCTCTTTCATAGCACCGATGAGTCTCGACATGATGCCTCAGAGTTTGGCTTTTATCGGTGTGAAAGCTAGGTGAAGCGATGTGAACCATGTTCATTGGGAAGGGATTTCTGCTGATCTTCATCGGCTTTGCTGCTTCATCGAATTTTATCCTTCCTTGTTCCACGGCGGACTGGATCTATTGACGAAAAACCATACACTCGTTTATACTATGGGACCCAGTGTTATGCCACTTACAATACTTCCTTTTCTTTAATTCTTTCGTCGATGGTATCATATGATTCGACGGGAGCTGGATCTGCTTTTCCTTTAGAAGCAAGTCGAAGATTTTGTTCGCCTTGCTTATATCAAAATCGTACCTCTGCTCCTTCTCGGTGACTTTGACCCATGGGCAAGTTATCGTCTTCTTCAACCTAGCCCATTCAGCTAAGGCAACATCACTGTCAGAGTCCTCCTGCTCTGAGTCCGATGGATAAAATTGTACTTGTGCCACCCGCTTCTGTGTCTTTTCTTTACGTATTTCTTAGAATCGGCTTTTATAGGCCGATACCCTTTGTGCTAGATGCGATAGGCTGTCAAACTCTTGAGATGAAAATCATTCCCTGATCGGCGGTAAAAGGTCTTAGAATGCTAATTCGGCCAATTGAGTGTCGGTCAGGCTAAGGCTGTAGCATCGGCTTCTTATGTCTTGGAAATGCTAAATATAATCTAGGACCGATTCGTATATGCGTTGTGTCAAGGCTGTTAGGTCTGTCAACTTCATTTCCTAAATCCCAGCGAAGAAGTACTTGTGAAACTACTTCTCTAAATCGGCCTATCCCTTGATCGAGTTTGGCAGTAACGAGGAAAACCAAGAGAAGGTTGATCCTGACAAGGACAGCGGAAAAAATCTAACTCTGAGAGCTTCTTCAGCTGATGCCTCTCCACATTATGTAAGAAAATAGCTGATGTGTTCGACTATTGATGTTCTATCTTGTCCATAAAATTTTGAGAAATCTGGGACCCTGTACCTGTTCGGTAACGGTACCGTATCAAACCAATCTGGGTATGGATGCCGATACATATAACTTTGTTCTTTCGGCTTGAGCCCAAATTGATCCCTCATAATTTCTGCAATCTTGAAGGAGAAGTCCTCTTCTTTTGGCACCGAATACTGTGGCACCGGTGTTGCTGCTCTTTGAGGCTGATAATTACTCTAGGGCATCATTCCTTCAAAATTCATCTGTTGACATGGAGGACCATAATAAGCCATGTAGTGATACCCCGACGGAGGTGTACTCGCTAGAGGCTGATATACCTGGGGTACTATACCAGTCAGCACCAGGGCTGGTGGTATCAAATCTGGTATTGTGTTACGCTTCAATCCATATGTCACCGATAGAGGAATAATAGTCATCGGCGGAGGAATGGCTGTCATCGGTGGGGATGTACTCAAAGCCACGGGTGCCGATGACTTCTGTTGAAAGTAGACGGGCCCTTGTGGTAACTCCTGAGCGATGGAGCCATCTACTGTCTTGTTGATTAACCCGTGCAGAGTGTTTACCAAAACGCCAGATTGGTTAATGAGTGAATGGCCAACTACTTCATTCACTGCGTCTTGGAATGTTCTTTGCAGGCTCTGGCTGCTAGACTTGATCTGTAGGGACGGGATCGGCAATAGGTTCTTCTAGATTGCCCCTTGTTGAGTCATACTGAAAGACTCTAGGCATAGCTTCTAAAAGTCTGCAACAGTTTGCTATACCTCTGCTCACTGCTCATCGGTCAAAAGTTCCAGGGTGACCGAGATGACAACGCTGTTGTTCTGCTCAACTTCCTTCTCAGCCATGACACCGATGAAGGAAGAATGGTCCCACCGGGCATGCCAAGAAACCGTGTTGATGCAAAAATAGTAGATATTCCTACGTCTTCAAACTCGAAGGCCTAGGAGTGTCTACTTAGCTCCAGTGCAGGTCCTAAATAACCCTGAGGTGTTTAATGAGCGTGCTAGTTAATTTGACCCTGCAATTGATAAGAAAACAGGCGTGAGATGTCCTAACACTATCGGTGATGGCCTATCGGCATCGGCAACGATAACAGGTACGAGAATCATGATTCATCAAGATTGATATATGTAACCAGTAAACTCTACGAATCGGTTTCAACGAGATAACTCAATACTAACCAACCTTTATAGTTTGAACTAAACCGATGCAGCATAAAGACAGGTTATTGTGAGCGTAAAGATCATAACAAATCCAATTAACAAAGTAATAGATAACTCATCGGCTAAAACCCCGACAAATGATGTTTTAGTGTATCGAACCAGATCTTCTCGTATATGACCTCGCTAACGCCATGGATCGGACCTAACCTAGACAGCGTGTCGTTGCCGATTGACATACGATCTAATCTAACTCGACAAGCTAGAACATCATAATTGGCAAATACAAAGATGGAAACTATAAAGCACAATGAACAAATAATAATTCATGTATTTAACCTATAACTAGCAAACCTATTCCATCTGATCACAGTATCGGACTTAACCGAGAAAGCCATGAACACATGAATCAGTTCACCAACAGGCTATCCCCGTCAAAGCTAGAGATCGGACCCAACCGATGCAGTCATAGCTCTAGTGGGGAATCACCCTAATGCTACGTACCTAATTGATTGTGATTGTGCTGACCCCGGGCTTATATATTTATAGCCGGGTTGACACGTCATCTAGAGATAACGCAGAATCCTAACTAATTTATTTAACTAATCAAAATACTACTAAATGAAGTATCCATCCATGACACGCATAGCCAGTCTTCGCCTGTTAAAGCCTGTCAGTGGCCCATCGGCTCTTTGTCACCGAGATCTTCTAGCCGATGGCGCGCTAGTCCAATTTCTGGTGTCAACAATATGCTGAAGGCAATAGATGATTGTCACAAGGATGCACTCATTGGAGCACATGAGCAGGAGAACAGGAACTGGCAGACCATTTGTCAGTTGTAGAACCAAGTGGACATGCTGCACAAGGAAGTTGCTGCATTGAAGGGAGAATCATCACGAGGAGGTGGAAGGATCCGTCGTACCAAAAGGAAGCGAGTTCAGATGCTGCCCAAGGTACGAGTGATCAATAGGGTACGCGAAGAGGAGATCATCATCATCGAGTGTGATGAAGGTGAAGATGAGGAAGATCTACAAGAGCCAGAGTTTTCTTTTGATCAAGCTATCGAGGAGCCTAGCCCTTAGAGTTCTTATGTACCTTTAGTACGTTGTGTTAGGCATTTATTTTGCTTAGGCTAAATGCTTGTTAGCTTTTGCTTGTCTATAGTGTGTGGTTTGTATCGGCCCCTGTGATACATCTGCACTTAGGAGTTTTCTTCTGGAGTCTAATAAAAATCGTAACAAATTTTAGATCAATACAAGATGTTTTTCTCTTTTCCCTTCTCTCTTTCTAAATTCTGCCTATCCCCTCTTTTGTTTGTTCTCTTCAACAAGATGGTTCAGACTCACCGTGTGAACTCTCAAAAAGGTATGGAAGAAGCCGGTGGATCAAATAACGGACAGCCTCAGTCGTAGCATCAGCCTCACCTTCCTCCTGTGCCAGAGAACCCCACCTTGATGCAAGTGCTTGCTAATCAGAATCAGCTCATGGCTATATTGATGAATTAGATGAATGCTCAGCAGCATGCCCCACCTGCTCAACCCCCACCTGCACTTCTCCTAGTTCAAAACAAGTTGTCAGAATTTCTCCGAGTGAGGCCACCTGTTTTCTCTAGCACTACCAATCCGATGGAGGCTAGTGACTGGCTATTCACTATTGAGAAGAAGCTAAAAGTACTATAGTGCACTGATCAATAGAAGTATTCTTTTGTTTCCCACTAACTTCAACGTCTAGCTGGAGAGTGGTGGAGTCATTTCAAGGAAAATAGAGTTGATGGAACAGAGATTACTTGGGCAGATTTTTCAGCTGGTTTCAGGAAGGCCCATGTTCCTGATGGACTAGTGGCTTTGAAGAAGCGGGAATTTCGAGCCATCAAGCAAGGGAATCATTCTATCACTGTATATCTTCATGAATTTAGTCACTTGGCCTGTTACACCCCTGAAGATGTAAAGACAGATGCTGAACGTCAGGAGAAGTTCCTTGGAGGTCTTAATGATGAACTGGCCGTTCATCTGATTTCTAGAGATTACGTTGATTTTTAGAAATTGGTTAATAAGTTAATTCGTCAAGAGTATCAGCATAACAGGATGGAGTCTAAGAAGTGTCGCATGGTGCAGCACCAGCTATCCAACAATCAGAAGCCTCATTTTATGATGGTGCCTCAGCAACAGCAGTCTAGAGGGCCCAATTATCAGGCCAATCATCCTCGTCAGTTCTATGCTACTAGTGGGAGTGCAAACACTAATAATGCACCTCAAGTTTATCGCTCCAATGCGCCTCACACTGCCCCAATCACCGATGCTAATCAAGTTCCTCTAAAAGACAAGAGTGGAAAGCCAGTTGTGTGCTACAATTGATATAAGCCTGGTCGTTACTTGGACAAGTGCCTAAAGACCAAGCGTCTGAAAAGAACAAAAGCAGCCCCAGCCCAAGCTCCTGCCGAACAAGTCAAAGCAAAAGTGAACCATAAAATAGTAGAAGAAGCTCAAGCTGCCCCTGATGTGGTATTGGGTATGTTTCCTATTAACTCAATACTTGCAACAGTACTTTTTGATTCTGATGCAACTCATTCGTTCATATCGAAAAGTTTTGTGGAAAAATATGTGATGGATGTAGTGATGGAATTGTGCCCAACAAAATTCTGGGGGAACCGGAAGTTCCGGCTGTAGCCGGAAGTTCTGGGTTCTGGAGCATCTGGAATATCCGATGGGATCAGAAGTTCCGGGCCAGCCCCAGGGTTCGGTCTTCTGGACAAACCGGAAGTTTCGGGTTCTGGACGAACCGGAAGTTTCGGTTGGACCAGAAGTTCCGGGTCAGAATTAATTCGATACAGAAGATCTGTTTTGGAAGTTCCGGCTGTAACCGGAAGTTCCAGGTTCAGAATTAATTCGATACAGAAGGTCTGTTTCGGAAGTTCCGGACCCGAATTAATTCGATGCAGAAGGGTAATTTTGGAAGTTCCGGATAGGATCCGGAAGTTCCGGCTATAGCCGGAAGTTCTGGGGTGCGCAGATTAGATCTGTTGAGCTTTTAATTTGGATTAAAAGGCCCATGTTGGGCACTATATAAAGGAGGAGAGGGTCGCACGCAAGGGGCTGTTGCTATTGCTCTACCCTAGCCCTAGCCGCCTCCTCTCCTCTCTCCCAAGTGATCACAAAGGTTGTGATCAAGCCCTAGAAACTTCACGAGTGGTGCTAGCATGCCGGTATGGAGTGTTTCCGTCCCTATACATGTGGACTTCGTGGAGGTGCTGCTCGAATAGCAGTACTCATCGTCTTCATCGTGTGAATATTGCTGGGCTTCATCGACTTAGTCGCCGGCGAGCGGGCGAGGCAAGGAGGGAACGAGCGAGGACGCACTTCCTCAAATCTTCTTCTGCTGCACTAGCGCGTCTCGCGTTAGAAGGTAACGATCCATGATCCCTCACGAGCATGGGTTCCTGGGCCAACGGGGTTAAAAATTTAAAATTACCGGCTAGCGTAGCTTCCCCATGTCCCAACAGTGGTATCAGAGCCTAC
>KE373189.1:28950-44583 GCA_000418225.1 Zizania latifolia
AGGCTGATCGCTCTAGATCGGCAGACGGTAGACCATAGCTTGACAGAAGGCTATTTTTGCAGTTTCTGAAATCCGCATACCGGATTTAAAATTTTAAATAAAAATGTATTATTAATAAAAAAACTCGGCGAGAAACCGCCGGCGAGAATACGAAGAATATATGATTTTTCTGTATATTGTTTTATTTATAGATTTTTATAGTTAGTAAGTTTTATAATCTAAAATATTTAGGACATAGAGATTCTAGAAGCATAAAAATAGAAGCTTTCCTTAAGCCCATAGATTCTGACGAGCGGCTAATGTAATTGAAAAAAAATCCTTATTGCAAATTGCATGAAAAACTATCTCCACACAAATTGCATTAACACGGCCTGTAACGCTGTGAGCTGGACTTCGCCGGCGACCATTCGTCCCGAGTTCCGGCGGCCGGCGCCGGCCAGGGAGGAGCGAAATAACCGCGAAGGTGGCAGTGGCGGAGCAGAGAAACAACACCTATGGAAAATATCTTCAGTGTAACACTCCCAAACTCACCCCATTAAACATGTTCTTTCTCCGACAATTAGTCAATAATTGACGCTTCATAAATCATTGCCTCAGCCCTCAAGTATCACTCGGATTCTGGCCATGCACGTGGCAACGGCACGCCTCCGTACCGATCATTGCGGGGGCAAAAGCTTCACTTTGCCGCCATGGCCGATCGATCGCTGCGGCTGCCTGACTCAGCTCGCTGACACAGTGATAACCAGTGACACTTTTTGGCTATTTTCACATTGCATATGCTCTCATCATCTCGTCACTGAAACCGCGTTACAGTTCTAGTATTTTACTGCAGAGTGTAGAGCTAGCTGGAGATAAACTCTAAATTCTTGCAGTGGTTGGTTACAGAGCTGGAATCATTCAGACTTGCAGACGATGTTGCTCCTGGCAGCCTGGCACTGAAGAGAAAACCGTCTCGTTTTACTGTCACCGATCGTCGTCAGTTCAGATCAAGAATTTACCAACAACATTCAGAAGTAAACTAAGGCTTCCTCCCTTCCTAGGATCCGTTTCTTCTCTGCAGAACTGCAGAGACAGACACCGATCCCTATGCAAAATCACACACTGACTCTTCTGTGCTGCCTGCAGGGTGGTGCTCGATCGGAGATCGTCAATGTCCAGACATGCCAAATTTTAACTGCCTGCAGCTGCAACTTGCACCCCCCAACGAATATGCACCTCGTGCTGCGCCTGCAGTTAACCTGCATCAAGCTCACTCCTCTGTGCTTGGCTGCTTGCAGTTCGTTGACGTGGCCGGGGTATCCTCTCCAATCTCCGTGCCGATCTGATGACCTCCTTTGCTTGTTTATTCAGATGGCACGAGCAGGGACACGTTGTTTCGAGTATGCCATACACCCGGTATATTATTACTGCCCCCAAGGTGTCCTTTATTATTGTCAACAAATGTTACTCATATGATCAAGTGCACTGCACTTCGGGTGATTTTTTTGAACTTCAAAGCAGTCCCTGCTTAGGCCTGCTTGTTTAAATATAAAGTAAATTATTTGCTTTTTCTCTTGGGTTACGTTTTTGGATTAAATCAACTTAATAAGGTATTAAAGACAGAGATCTTAGTTTCAAATCATGGCTAAAGTACAATTAAAACTTACTGTCTACTTTCATTCGACACTTGAGCCTTGCTTCGCATCTTTAGATCATGTACGAATATTTGGATGAACTGAGGACACAGTCTGATCTACATCCTACAGGTCTGCAAAGAAAGCATAAACTGTCAGTGTTCAGTATTGAAACTGTTACAACATCTGAAGCATCTCGCAGTTATTCCCTTCTTGTTTATGCTTTACACTCCATCATAGGAAGAAGCAGAAATTTCGAGTGGTAAAAGTTAAACCAGCTGGCGGCAACAGTATCTTCAGAATCACGTGCCTCCATCACATGATCCCGGCAAGAGAAAGACGATTAGCAGTAAAAAACTGGCCTGTTTAGTCCTTGGACAGCCCAACCAACCCTAGTCTTAGGCCAATGCCAAAAGCTTATCAGTACAGTCAAAGCTGCAGCACATGACCCCTGACTTCGTCCACTGGGAACCGGAAATTTTAATTACTAGCACATGAATTCCAACTGCAGGATGCTCAGATTAGTGGCTAATATCTTTGTTACGGTAGATAGCGGGTTCAGATCTAGTAAAACCAGAATCCGTTATAATCTTGCTGTTTGATGCACTGACAGTGAGGGATTTTCAAGAACTGTTGCCTTCCTTCACTCTGATTTGTTACCCTTACACCACTTGGTTATTCAGAATGCACATAGTTTTACATGTATCTTGATGTTACTACTAAGTGCATTGCCATTTTTACAACGTAAAAAAACAAGGCCCCCATCTGGAACCTGAACTTCATGATCTTACAAAGAAAAGGAATAGAATCTGGACTCCATAAGGGCCAACACTGATATTTTGGTGGCCTAGAGTAAAACTAAAAATAGGAGCTCTATTAAACATAAATAATTATGCTAATCTGGTCTAGCTAAACACAAATGAAGACATCGATGGCTATTTACTAGCTAAACACTGGTATTGGACCGAGTAAGTATGCGGAGACAAGGAGTCTATCTAATGTATAAACTGCTATGTGACAATCTGTAGTTCAATGTCTAAAACTTAACTGTTATGTTTCATGATTATATTTAGAAAGGGGCTATGTGTTTTTAGAGCTCGACACAGCCGCTTGCTCCCTTAGAGCCAGCCTCGTTCACACGAATTTCATAGAAATTACATTGAAAACAGCTCTATCCAAGTAGGAAACGGGAGGTTTTTGCATTTCTCAACATCTAACGTGAGTTTGAATTTTGAAGCCACGGATGCATGAGCCCGGTTTCGGACTGACCTATGATGGCCACCAAGACTATGATCCGAATCTGACCCGCTTAGGAGCGGCGCTTGCTAGTTGCTACTGGTCGTAGCGATCTGATTAGAGTATGAGCGTCTGAGATAAATCCACCCCAAAGCACACGTTAACCCCCACCATTTGCACCTCGATCTTTGCTCTAATCCACACCTCACCCTCGCACACTGTCCCAAGCACAACACGCCGAGGAATATTTACAGCAGCTTTAGCTTCAATTCAGCAACAGGAGGAATTAAATGAGTTCTTCCGCGGTGGTGGTTTCTGTTTCTCATCGGGCACAGCTGCTGCTGCTGCTCGTGCTGTTGCTCTGTCTGAGCTCGTCGGCGCGGTCCTTAGTGGAGTGCACAGAGCTGGCTGCTGGTGATGGGAGTGGTGCAGGAAGGCGGCGGCTGGTGGTGTCGCCCGCGGCGACGTCGAGCAGGCATAGGGCCGGTCATCAGCAGCAGCAAATGCGAGTTGATGGCGTGAAGAAGCCCTTGAAGCAGCCTACGGCGAGCTTCGGCCGCCGAAGGATTCCCAGATCCGGCTGGAATCCCATCCAGAACAGATAAAGGTACACTGCAAATTATGCCTTCATGTACCACACAATACTAGAGATTCATGTGATTGAAACGATCCTGATTTGCATTTTAATTCCAAGAACAAAATAGCTAGTGTACATATCCATCCCTCTCTCTAGATGCAGCATCAACTGATTTTCTGCATGCTGTTCTTGTTGCAGTGTACGGCTTGAAGTCAGCAAGACTAAGCGTCTGATGGGGTGACACTGCCTACGAGCAGCAAATCGCACACATCGAGCTTTGGATCGTTGAATCTGAGTGTACTACTGCTAGCTTTTCAGTTTTGTAGCCCTAGAGTTTTCTCTCTTTTAATTTTCTAGTGTAAGCTAATTAGTTAGTAGTTTGGGAGTAATAGTGTAACACTGTACTGTAATAGCTAGCTGGCTGGTTTATGGCAGGCCATTTCCCAGTTCATGTTCTTACTGTACTTGTCTTTATCTGTTCTTTTGTTGAGTTAGCATCTGTAATATAAGTTGCTGGTACATGGAAGAAAGTAGATGTTCTTTCCCCCCTGTTGTGCTGATCTAAATTAAAGCCATGCCACATCTGCAATCTCTAGTAGCATTGCTTTCTTGTACACAGTATTGTTTTGCCACTGCATGTACAAGATGATGCAAGTGTGCTACTACAATACCATTTTGTTACCAATCAAACAAAGCTCCACCTGCACATAAAATTAAAAGTAACTTACTTCCTCCTCCCCAAAAAGATTTTTCTTCTACCTCTTCTAGTTTGTCCCAATAAAACTTTATTTTTACCTAATTACGATGTTTTATTCTTTCAGTACCCCTTACTTATCTCTTATCTATCACATCATAATACTTTTTTCTTATTAACTAGAAACACTTTTATCATTTACTTGCTGTTAATTTATTAATTTTATCTTAAAAATAAAGTCTTTACACGGAGATACATGATAACAAAGTACTCGAATTCAGTACAGGCCTCAAGCCTGGGCCTTGATAACAGCAACCGGCAGTGTATACAAGATGCAAAGCCCAAACAAGGCCATACATCATGCTTAACATGGGCCTAAGAGGGCCTCTCCGAGTTTCACGGGCCACAAAGAAGAAGAATTTGGCTCTGAAGATATGGATTCCTTCCACTATTCCGTATTCAGGTTCATCACAAAAGACTATTCAGTATTCAGATATCGAGTAGTACAATCTGAACCACAAGTCATCTTCCCCCCATTCGTGATTGTTTCTGCACGTATATGTATCATCCTGTACATGATGTGTAAGCAGTTCACTGCCCAGCGATACGTACGATGCAGGTTGCACCGATCGAAATCTATCTTTGCGTTGCTGCTTTCTGCTAATGACTGAATTCCCATGAGATTTCCCTCGTTTTTTTGCATTCTGTGCAGTCAATTGCGCAGCATACAGAAGTAGTACAGAACGCTCTCATCTGCCGATGGTGTCGACGTTGTGGAGCCAGCTGACCACCACCTCCTGTATCGTCGGCCGGCTGAGCGGCGTCGAGTCGACGGCGACGCAGAGGCAGGCGAGGTCGAGCACGAACAACATCCGGGCCTCGTCGCCCCCGCCCCTCGGCCGCGGGTCGAGCACCTCGGCGTGCCTCCTCGGCAACCGCATCTGGACATCCCACTCGACGAGCTCATGCCTTTACCAGTTTATTTCAGTTTCATTTTAGTTTCAGGTTCTAATTTTAGTTTCAGGTTCTAAAAATAGTTGTAACTATTAGAAACTAAAATAAACATGTCCTTACTTAATAAGAATATAAAAAAACAGGTGCTTTACAGCGTCTAGATTCTTTATTTTTAGATTTTATAGTTGTTGAGTTTCATGATTAAAACGACAATCTAAATTATTGAGAGGGGGGGGGGGGCAGTTTTAAATTTTGAGAGTAAATGCAGCTGCTAAAATCACTTCTAAACAGTCCCAATGTCTCAAACAACATTACCTAGTTTTATGAGAAATGTTCATTTCAGAAAGACAGTTAACATTATTGTCTTTGATCATGACGGCCGGAGCTACTACAAGCAAGAGAGCTAGTATCTGTGTCTACCATCCTGATGCGACAAGATGATAGAAAGAGGCAAGTTAATAAATGCACAGCCCCCTTGATTTATAGGAACTGAGTCAACTGACCACTTCATTTACATGCAAAAAAGGAATCACCCTAGGATTTACAACATCTATAGCTGATCACTTCATTTTTCAGTATGCCTCTCCGGTTTCTTTCTGAACATTGGAAGGACAGGTTTGTTCAGTGCTGAGACCTACTATTGTCAGGCAAGAAGAGGTACCGGAATTTCGAGTTGAATGGAACGACGCTGAAGCTGCGCACCCCGAGAAGCCGCTGTTTCTGCGACGATGAAGTATATTGGACAGCTGTGACTTGGTTTGGTGTCAGGTGACGGCAGATCCAATCCGCGAGCAGGGAGTCCTCTACGGTGCCCTTGGCATAGCTCTGAAGCAACTTTGGGACTATAAGCTTTCCATTGTCATTTATACCAACTGATGCTCGGATGTAGTCTTTCATTGATTCCTGAAGCTCCTGTCGAACATTGCCAGCTGAGAAAATCCTGACCTGTATGACAGCAATTGGTCATTTGATTTTCAAATTCAGATTGGCATGAACTCAATAGTGGCAGTTTTTTCTGATAAATATTGGAACCTTAAAGAGGATTCAGAAGTATTTTGGGCTTTCGAGTGAAGATGTTTCGTGATGTATGACAGTATAAGGTAATCCCAAAATGTACTGGTAAATTTAGTTTCTTTGAAAGATTGCTGGTGTATACATTTTGGGATGATTAACCAAGATAAAGTAATATACTCACAGCAGGTGATGAGAACATTCCACAACTAAGTGCAAACAACACGAGGGGCTCCGCGTCATCGATTGAACATTTCTTATGCTCCTCAGTAACTCTGAACTTGTGAAGGGCCAACATCAATGACTGAAAAAAGAGAAAACAGTAAGCTGCATTCTGACTTGCATGACAAAAATAAGAAGGAAATGATAATCAGGAGCATAGTACATACAAGTTGCGGCCGATGCACTGGAGTCTTCATCTTCAGAATCACAAACTCTATTTCTGCTGCACTTACGGACTGCCCACCGACCATGTAACAGGCCTGCAATAATCCAAACTGATTAGTATCTTATTAAAGAACCGTGATAAACCAATGATATATTTTTTTTTAAAAAAAAAGCCAAAGATGACAAACCTTTTGCATTAGCGAGAAGAGCTTAATGTCGTTCTCTGGAACCCCATAGGCTAAATATGCCTGGTGAACTCCAAGAAAATATGCACAACACTCATGAGAGCAAGCCACTGAGACTAATGAACTGCTATATCATCTATCCACACACACTAGCATATGATACTTGCATTTTTATTTCAATAGGTACTTACATGCATGATCAATGCATTGTACAGGTTAATCCAAAATGCTAACCGCTCATCACAGTTCATACATGTAGGGTCAACCTTTGCTAATTGCTCCACGAGAGTCCTGCAGACAAAAGTAGTTAAAACTGTTAATAGCAATCACATTAGATTCACGTTATAATATGATATCCAACATTTGTTCACACACAACGCCAAGTAGTGCTTCATCGCACTATAATGTAGAAACAAACACTCTGAAAAACCTCAATTATAACTGAAGCTTGCACTGTACCATTTCCTCATGTATATACTAATGCATCACATCCTTGATTATTGCTAGTTTTACTTTTCTAAATTGGTCCAAGCTATTTTTTAGTTGTACACATGTAATGAATCCTTTAATATTGATAACTATAATCAGAGTTCAAAAAAGGAAACCTGAAGTTTTTTAGAGCTTCGGATGCATATGCAAGTTGTTCCTTGCCAACATACATCCAAGACACTTCAGCTACTGAACAATAGTTCCCAATGTCTCTTCGAACTTCCTTCCCATTAACATTGTAGGGATCAAAGTATGCAACTTCATCAATACTGTCATGGTTTGAGTCAACTGAAGGGCTTCGCATCACTGATGGCATTAAGGATGAATCTGATAGAGATGTCAATGTACAGCCAGATAGACGTCTTGCTGATGAAGTCAAATGATCAGAAGACTCCTTTGGTGATATCTCAGATGATGATTCAGATAAATGAAGGAAGATATCTCTCATACAGCGCACCATTTCTTCAGAGAGCTTATTTGGATTATCATTCCACACATTACCATTCATGCTGTTTTTCCTCTGATAAGATTGGTCAAAGGGTAGTGCATCATCTAGTATCTGATTTTCTTTGCCTCCATTTTCCATAGAATAGGGCTCTTGCATCTGCCAAGAAAAGAGCTAAATTTGATTTTCTAAAAACTTCAAATATTTTGCATAAAGCATGGACTCAATTTCACCTAATACTGATAAATATACATGAAATCAAACCTCTTCGTCCTGACGTTTTTCCAGCAATCTATTTAAGGGAACATCTTGATGCTCTTCAAGAAACCCATCTAAAGATACCATCTCTCTATCTTCACTCTCTTTTTGAACATCCTGTTGGTCCTCATGCCCAGGGAATAATTTTTCTTGCACCGATTCAGATTCTCTGAGCTTCAGATCTCTTAGCATTGATATGTGCTTCAAAAGTTCAAAAAAGAAAAAACTGTTAGTACCTGAATACCAAAATAAGCACTTTACAACGAGATCATTTATATAATCAAGGCTTACTTCCTCCCCTGAACATTCACAAGTTGATGCCGGCTGGTACTGTAACGATTTAGATAGCAAGCACCTGCAATTATTTTCTTCAGCTAGATTTTCTAAGCATCTGGGATTACTTTCTGCAAGTAGCATATCGTTCCTTAAATGACACAGTTGGTAGCACAAGTCATTTAGGTCTTTTTCAAGTTTTGAGACAGTAATCTCCAAGGAGGCTATGCTAATTATAAGCTCCTGCGCCTGGAAATGAAATGTTAAAGTAAGAAATGTATTAGAGAGGCTATCTAGAAAAGCATATGGAAAATATTAAGAAGTATAATGCAACCGATACCTTGTTTGGAAGCTTTGTAGAAGGCTCATGTATCAGTGTGGCATTATGTGTGATGGCATCTGTTAGTGCTAACTGCAAGTCAATCTCTTCTTGGAGTTGCCTCTGCAATTTATTTACCTGAAATATGTAATAACATCTTATAATATTATCTTTTATTCATTTGAACATTTAAAGATATAGTTCCATCAGAGCAGCTACACAAAAATGCATCAAGTCAACAGAAACTGCTTGAGTAATAGCCAAGCATAAGCATTACTATACTAAGCCTGATACTGTAAATATGCAGCACACGAGACACATAATTTGGAATTCTAGGCTTCTAGCAAGCTTTTAAGGCCCCGTTTGGCACAGCTCCAGATCTAGAATTTTTTAGAGCTGATCCAACCTAGTTCCAAGAAATCCTGGAGCTAGAGCTATGGATGGATTAAGAGTATTTGGTTGAGTAATTTAGTTTTTTATTTTAGACTAAAAATAAAAGTTTAAATTATTTTATTATATTATACAAACCCCATATCTAACATAAATCTTAGAGTTGGAACTGTACCAAACATGCTCTAAGTATCAGATATTAGACTTCATTTGAGGACCACTCTAAAAACCAATTTTCAATGAAGCAATGGACTGTGCCACGTCCTGAACTAGCTAGCTCCATCAGCAAAAAACTTCCATTTAACAGGAACACTACTCATCAGTCATCACAACTCAAAGCAGGCAGAATTGTACAACAAATATCAAGATTGTGGAGCTGAATGATTAAGAAAACCACTCACTTCCAGCTCGAGCTGTGATCTGTACCGCCGCATCCTTACCCTTCGGCTTCCTTCCCTCTTGTCGGAGCCATTGCTACTATCATCCTACACAGGAAACATACAAAGCAGTCAGGTTCACATATCACCAAAAAGTCTGAAACTGTCCAAGATACAGGAAACAAACAAATCGCCCAAAAATTATACTTCATAATGCAGCAAACAAGGAGTCAAAACCCCTGCATCTACTACACAAGAACTGCGAAGAACAGCAAGGGGAAAGTGACATTTCATCTGGGTCCCTCAAGTTTGTCACGCAAGAAGATAGTTTTTCCGAAGCTGCCAGTGCCCAATACGGGATGCACCAAAAAACAACACCGCATTTGCGAATTTTCAGAACAAAAATCTTCGCACGTCCATTGTACGGGTGTTTGGCACCTAACTGATGCCAATAACAAACGCGAGGCCAAAGAGAGGTTGCAACAAGAAAGGAGTGGGATTTAATTCGATCAAGAGCAACCAACCCCGGAGCAGCTCGCCGACGCGTCACCGCTCCCCGGCGCCAGGCGTTCCGCTCGCTGCGGGGCGCCCCTCGACCCGGCCGATCTCCGGCCGCCGCCGCCGCCGCCGCCAATCCTCTGCATCGCCCTCTGGATCGAGCCGCCTCTGCACACGCACAGGGAGAAAAGAACCAACTTTGAGCAGACAGCCAACAGCCATGAAGCAGATAATTAAGCAGCACTAGTCCGCGAGCGAGCGAGACTGACAAGGTCACGGAGCGCATCTTGTCGGACGCCACGGCCGCGGCTGCAGCGGCGGCTAGGGCGTCCTCCGCGCGGACGCACAGCATCCACGACCACCACCACCACCACCACCGCAACCGGCTCTTTAACCAAGCAAGTACAATCTGCGCACTAAACTAACCACTCCAAACCACGCAGCCGGAACAGGGCAAACGACAAGGCAAATGACAGGATCTATCGCGTAACAGCTAGCAAGCAGCAGCGAGGAATGAGGCGCCGCTGCTACTGGTTCTGGTGGTAGCGGCGATGATGGCCGCCATGACTAGCTAACCTATTGCTTCGCTGCAACAATCATTCTGCTGCGACACACCGGCGAGGAGGCAAGGGGGCACCATCTAAAAAGGGCACCAAATTAGTCAAATCTTGTTGGGCCTGCGCGCGTGCCACGTGGGACCCCCGGCGCAGCGAGAGAGGTTCGGAGCAGCCAGGGGAGTGAAGTGGGCGAGATTTCTGGTGGAGTTGGTGAGCGTCTGGGCCGGCGACGAGGTGGATGGACGACGGCGCGTAGGTAGGTACGGAGTAGACGTGTAGTGTGGCAGTTTCACTGGTGACGGTGACGGAATGGAGGCCTCGAAATTAGGTCAACAGTTATTGCTGTCAATGCTTCGGTTATTTAAAGTCTTTAGAGTTTAGTTTTATTGTAATCCAAGATTTAGGATTTAGGGTTTATCTAAGCTTCGACATGAGCAAAAATAAAAACAGAATTATCTCTGATTTCTTAGTCGGAACTAGACTAAGAACAAAAATTGTTTATATTCAACCCACCTGTTTTGGTGATATCCTATGCACGCACCGTTATTTAGGGTTTAGAGTTTAGATTTTAGTTTCATCCTAATCAAGATTTAGGATTTATGGTTCATTAGGTTTTGATAAGAGCAAAACTAAAACAGATTTAGATCTCGTTCGGATCCCATAAACTAATAGTTAACAACTAAAAATTAGTTTTAGTTCATCTAAATAGTACAACTAATTAGTGAACTAACTATTAGCTCACTGGCTAACTAATGGTTAGTCTATTAGTCCATAAAAATAAACTAATTTAAACTAATAAAGGCTCTTGGACTATTTTGCCCCTGCACTACTGTAGCATGATTATTGTAGCAGGGATAAAATCGACTTTAGCCGCCTATTAGTCCAAAGTATCTGAACAAATATGAGATAATTTTTAGCCAACTAACTACCAGCTAGCTAACAATTGGCTCTAACTATTAGTGAACTAATAATTAGTTTTATTAATTTTAGTCCATCCAAACAGAACCTTATTACCGTTTTCCTAGTTGAGACTAGACTAAGGTCCCGTTTGGATCCCATGGACTAATAGTTAGCAACTAAAAATTAGTTTTAGTCTATCTAAACAGTGCATCTAGTTAATGAACTAACTATTAGCTCATTGGCTAACTAATGGTTAGTCCATTAGTCCATAAAAATTGAACTAATTTAAGCTAATAGGGGTCCTTGGACTATTTTGCCCCCTTAACTATTGTAGCACGATTATTGTAGCAGGGACAAAATTGACTTTAGCCATCTATTAATCTAAAATATCCAAACCGACTTAAACTAATTTTAGCCACCTAACTATTAGCTAGCTAACAATTAGTTCTGGTTATTAGTTAGCTAGCTAAGAAAAAAAAAATGTTCATCCACCCCTCGTGGCGACATCCTATGCACCATCGCGTCCGTTGCAGCTTGAAGAGGAGAAACGGAGCGCATTGACGATGGAGAATTGCACTGCGCGTTGGCAGCTGCTGCTTGGATTTCACGCGTGATAGTACACCACAATTACTCCTGGTTGCCGATTTGCTGCTGCGTTTGTACTACCAGTACCAGTAGGATTGTAGGAATATGGTTTATGTTGCTGCGTTTAGTGTCCTTATAAATGATCTGGTAGGTGGCCACAGTGCTGAACTTATTACGACTGTTTAATGATGTCATTGGGCTGCACTAATCCTAGGTATGGTAGGCTCACTACACTTCTAAAATATCAGCTTCAACTGCATCAGCTCGTCAAATCGGCTCATCTGTTCTTTAAGTTGTTTATTTTTTCATGTCTAGAAACCGAACCGCAAACTAAATTTAATTAAAATAAAAACGAAATAATAAAAAAACTAAAAATGCTTAAAGTTTGGTTTGTTTTTCGGATTTCCATTTATTTCTAAACACCCCGAGTAATGATCCAACGTGAAAAAAACACAGCAATTTCGTGATGAATAAATGGGCCAGGCCGTGAGCTCGTGAATTAGGTTGGGCCATACGCCACCTCGATGGCGAAGCTGGTGAGATTTTTTTTAATAATATATTTTTTATTCGAAATTACATATATGCGATCTAATAAAATCGTAAAAATAACTCTAAGTATCGACAGAAGCTCTGTTGGTACTTTATCTACCGATAGAACCTCTGTTCACACTTCATCTGTCAACGGAGGCTTTGTCGTAGTCAACGTCTCTGTCGGTAGTTCGCACTGCTGACACAGGCAGACAGGCGTGACGTGACGCATGACGCAGGTGGCGAAGCGGGCTCGAAGCCAGTAAGGTGCCAACGGACGTGCGGTGCGAGGACCGAGAGCGGCGAGCGAAGCGGCGTGGACGCACAGAGCGAGGTGGTAGGAGGACCAGGTCGACGTGGACAGGGCATGCAACGGAGATCGGGGCGAGCACGGGGACCAGGCGAGCGGGTGGGTACGGCCACATGGCGGCCGTTGGCGAGAGGATGAGCGGCGCGCGCGAGGCGGACGGCTAGCGGTAGTTAATGTGGGCGCACGTGAGGCGGGCAGGTGCGGACGCGTGGCGAACACTGGTGCAGCAGGGGTGGGAAGCGGGCGACAGGCGACGCGTGTGAGGCGGGCGTGGACCGGCGCGGGGGCATGGGCGCAAAGGGCAAGCAGGGTGCGGGCGAGCGAGAGTAGGAGCGGGTTGGGCACATGACGAATGCAGTGAGTGGGCCTCTGTCGACCGTTTATCTGTCGACAGAGACGTTGATTACGACATAGTCTTTTATTGATGTGTTGGACTATCGATATAGGCTTTAGCAGCAGATGAAGTGTCATCGGAGAGTTATTTTTATGATTTTCTGATATACCATAAATGCAATTTTGAATGAAAAGCGACGAGTCTTTGCCAGCAAGAAAGTCGACGTAGACTACTGTTCCTTCGCCTACCACGCACACCTCGCCAGTCGCCACCGGCGATCAGCCACGGAGCCACCTTTAGGCGGGCGGGAGGGGGAGGGCAAAGCGACGAAGCATCGCTGCGTTGGGTAGGAGCGGCCGCAGTGCACCCTGAGGTGCGGGGAGTGGCCATGGCGAGCAGCCTGTGGGACTGGGGCACGCTCGGGAAGGTCTCCAACGTGGCGCAGCTTGTCGGCGTCGACGCGCTCGGGCTGGTCTCCATGGTGGTGCAGGCGGCGCTGGTTGCGCGCCGCCACCGGGACGCGTGCCGGCAGATGGCGCAGCACGTGGATCTCGTCGGCGGCCTGCTCCGGGAGCTGGAGCTCGCCGACCTGATGCGGCGGGAGGTCACCAGACGGCCCCTCGAGCAGCTCCGCGGTGCGCTGCGGCGGTGCTACGCGCTCGTCACGGCGTGCCAGGACTGCGGTTACCTCCACCGCCTGCTCCTCGGCGCCCGGATGGCCGATGAGCTCCGAGCCGCACAGCACGAGATAGACATGTACATCCGCCTCATCCCGCTCATCGCCCTCGTCGACAGCACCAGCAATCCTCCAGCCAAGGTAACCATTTTTCGGCTTGCCGATTATAAATTCACAGTTCTTAGTAGCACTAATTCGGTGAGATCCTGCTTTGTTTTAGTTGTGTTCATCTCATTTCTCGAATTTGATGCCCCTCACAATACGGAATCAAAGTTTGTGGGCAACTGTAGAAGCAGTGGTCCGATGGAACAAGTCTGGTCAAGTGATCCTGGGAATGGCTGTTTCTGAAAATCCTGAACTGTAATCAGATTGCAATTCGCTACGTCCAAGTTAAAATTTTTGCAATCCTGGGAACGGAGTATCCAATATTTGAGAACGGTGATAAAGAGAATCTGCTCAACAAAAAAAGGCTAATAAAATATGAATCATAGAACTTGTGCTGCTCAACTGTACATCAAAATATAACACAGTACCCATCATTTTGGTCTCCTTGTCTAGCAGGCTGTGAGTGCGGTTTCTAGTGCAGTCGAACACCGTTTAAATCGTCACATCAGGTAAGATGATTTACACAGTTGTTTACTTGTTTACACTTTACACAGCGTACCATACTCTTGTCTCATGTATTAAACCCAAAATTCTAACATGTCCATTTGACAAAATAGCAATATGGAAGATGAGACGCTGTTGTCTTGTTGATACTGACAAATTGATTACTGTTGACTAATGACTGACGTTTGGCTTTAGACCAGAGGCATAGAAGCATATATGTTTTGTTCCGGCGTGCTGCCACAAGTCAACATGTCTTTAATGCCCAGTCCAATTTACCCTACCAATTATTTCTGCCATGACCAAATCATATGGACATAACCAAGCATGCTGAGTCAAAACTTGACTTGCCAGTCATGACCTGTTGATCCCACACATCAAGAGGGATGACTGGAAGATCAACCTAGGAAGTTTGGTCCATCATCTTAGCTTGCACCATCAGGTTGGCAGCTGGGCCTGAAAAGTGCAAAGAAAAAATGTGGAGAAAATCCATTAAATTTAACATTTTTTCCATAGAGTAGCATGACACTTTCCCCCTGAAAATGAACTGATGTGAGGCTATAGTTATGTTACCCTGCCACCAGTTCTTCAATTATTAACTCCCCATTGTATGAAATTCTCCTTTTTAGTACTTTGCTAAATCATCGTAATCATGAGATTTTTCTACATTTAGGTTTCCAACAAGAGCTTTGGGGATCACTGAAATTTGTGTTCAAGGAGATTCTAAACTTTGCACTGCAGGAGGTATGTAACTACTTCAATGAGTTCCCTAGTGCCCCTAGTAAGTAGTTACTCAAAAAAATCAAAACTAACACGCAGAGATTAATTTTCAATGCTATTTGAATCAAAGATTTCCAAACTGTTTATCTATGTGCTTGTCTACTAGTCTGCTGCTTGCCCTTCTGTCAAATGTAAATTCTTGTTCATGAACGAACACTAACGGGGTCACCACATGGAAGGGTACTAGATAGTAGGACAAACATGTGTTTAAGATAGAAATAACCAACATCAAATATTTTGCAGTAGCCACATGATTAGAGTTATACGGAAAAATCGTTATAATGAATGATATTCTTTATTAAAGGTCCATTTGTTTTCATAAGCAAGCACTCTTGCAAATGAAATCTACCAATTATGATGAATCGATGATTGGTCAAACAAAGAATCTTGAGAATTTTCATGATATTTGGTATTTTTAAGTCATATCAATGTTGGTTGTAATTCCTTTGGTGACAAGGATGGATTATCAATGACTCAGGAACAATGGACCTGCAAGAACAGAAAATCCTGGACATGGAAGAACTAGTGGAGATTTGTGCTCGTACAGAAGAGAGCTGCCCAGGATTCTCAAAGTTTGACTTCATTCAGATTGTGCATGCTACAGACAATTTCTCAGAGAAGAGAAACATTGGTCAGGGTGGATTTGGTACA
>KE373189.1:55901-73100 GCA_000418225.1 Zizania latifolia
TCGATGGCGGGGGTGCTCTTTCGATCCTCTCCCCGGCGGACGTCGGTACCATCGCTCTCTTCCATCTAACAGTTTGACATGATCTCTCCTGATCATGGATTGCGACGTGTAGGACGATACTTTGTGAGATTTGATGGTTGTGGGTTGTGTTCTATTCAATGGGGGTTGCACGGTTGAGTCATAGAAACTGGCTGGATTCGTGAAGCGATTCTCGATTTGAGGCTTTGCCATTTGCAGATGAATTATCTAGTTTTGGGATTGAACCTGTGGTGAAAATCAATTTGATACCTCTTTTAGCCTTGTAGGATTTCACCTAGTAGTATTCCCTCTACCATTGAATCGTGTTCTAAATTAGCAATGCTGGCCCTCCTTGTATTTTAGTAGTGTCAGTTCTAAACCGCTGCAAGCGTTTGTGCATAGTCGAACCCCGCATCTGAAGTTTGGGTTTCCCTGTTTGGAGAATTCTGGGTCGAGTCATATGGTGAGATTATAATTTCATTCAGAAAACAAAACTGAAACTAAGCCTGCTGCTTATATGTGAGAACCTGTAGTAACAAATGCCATAAGAAGCAAGACCCAGAATTACAGTCGCTCCATTCCTAGAATGATTATATATAGGACAACTACACTAATGCTTATATATGAGTCATATGGTGAGATTATAATTTCATCCAGAAAACGAAAATGAAACTGAGCCTGCTGCTTATATGTGAGAAGCTATCGTAACTAATGCTATAAGAAGCAAGACCCAGAATTGCAGTTGCTCCACTCCTGGAATGATTATATATAGGACAACTACACTAATGCTTATATATGAGCAACCTGATCCATAGTTATTAAGGCGTCACTAAAGAGTCGCTTTAGCGATAGAGCGCTTGGTGAGGCTAAGGTGTCCCGACACCTTACCCTCCAACGTTGCCCCTGTGTGGCCCACATATTCAGTTCGCAGTCTCTAGGGTTTCTACTGAGTTTCAGACTTCCAATCGAGAGAGAAGGGTGGCGGATCGGGCGAGCGGCATGGAGAGGCAAGGCGTGGTGCAGATCGGGAGCGAGCAACACGCGGCAAGGCCGAGCGTGGCACGGAAGAGGGTAGAGAGAAGAGGGAAGAGGTGAGAGGCGGCGTCTAAGAGGAGTAGGGTGGGAGAGAGCTGCTAGGTTAGGGTTTAAAGAGGAAAAAGAACACGGCGGCCCTTAAATGGGTTGTTGGGCTAGACTTATATAAATGGACTATTGAACTGCACTTTAAATATAATATTAGACTATATTTTAAATGTGCTATTGTAATTTTAACTATATATTTTTTAGTTTTGTAAGGTGGCCAAAGTGACAATATTGCTACTTTCATCATGCTATTTTTTTTGAGGTAAACCAGCAGGAGAGACTCCTACTGAGGTTATAGTTATAATAAAATAAAACGATTGGCCGGAGCCAGACAAAAGAGGAAGTTATAGCCTAAGAGAGAAGGGGGGGGTTTAAAGAGAGCGCATCTAGGCTGCAATTGAATCCTTGATTACAACAGGGAACCTATGCTACTGATTTGAAAGCTGAACAAGGAAAAGGGCCTTCCAGCTGGCGATGGAGACTTGCTGATTATCAAAGATGTGACGGTTCCTATGAAGCCAGAGGGTCCAAGTCCTAGAGAGGAGGATTTCCATGAAGAAGGACCAGGCCAGGGTGGACTTTGCCGAAGAGAGCTTGTCAAACAAATGGAGAGAGAGGTCCCAGGAAATTCCGACAGTAGACCAGCAAGACTTGCTGAAAAGGCAAGCAAAGAAGAGATGGGACATAGTCTCCTCCATGGCGTATTGACAAAGGACGTTGTTGTAGTTGTTCCCATTGATGAGGATATGCTTTCTTCTAAGAATGTTTCTTGTGTTGAGCCTATCCATTAGGAGGAGCCAAAAGAAGACGCGAAGTTTATTGGAGCATTTGGAGCGCTAGGTCCTTACTGCTACGATTTATTGTAGTACTGCTACTTATTCATCATGCTATATTGCTGTTACTATTTGAAATTTACTACTTATCTATTGATATTTTCCCTAAATCCTATATTTTCTATGGGCATAAGGCATCGCCTCGCCTTACCGTCTTAATAACTATGACCCAAACTACTTATTTATCCATCTAGGCACCTAACGCTGCGATGATTTATTGGAATTGTTGTAGCTCCATTCCTGGAATGATGAAATTTGCTAGGCTATTGATTTGTTAAGTAGTTATATTTGGTTATAAAATATACACTGCCCTCTTATTCTTAACTGTTTGAACACACTGTTGCCAGTGCTCCCTGTCCCCATGACTTATTTTTTAGGCAATTCAATATTCAGCTGGGCTCTTTAGATTGCTGTCGAATATTAGAAATATGTGTCAACAGATGTGTTCTCAGGAAAAAATATTTCACGACAAATACTGCAATGGCAACATTAGAATTGATGTTGCTCCATTTCTAGAATGATGAAATTTGTGGCATGATTGATTCTTTAAATAGTTATATATGATGACAAAAATGTTCTCTACGAGAATATCCTCCCTAGATGTTCTCTCCCAAGTGATGGGTAGAACAAGTTCGTCCTGTATGCTATATACTAACCTCATGCATTGCTTTATATTTGATTGTTCCCGTGACCTTGTGTTCAAGGTGAAGATCCATATGCTGGATTTTCTGAACAATCCTAGCATAGTTTCCTTTATTAAAAGGTGTTGGTGATAATTATAGTAGTTAATCAGATACACTTTTGTAGCATATCGATCCCGTGTAGAAAAGTTGAAGCCAGAAATACTCCATCCATTAGATCATCGCCAAATTTCCTTTTTGCCAGGATGTTAGCACTAACCATTGTTTATTGCTTTCCTGAAGTATGCAACCAGTTTCATTTTTCATTAATTATAGAAGTTTTAGCCTTTTAGGCTTTTACATGGTTTAGTCAATGTTTGCATCTATTTTATTCTTATATGGTTGTACTTTGTTCTATGCCCATAAAACCACTCATTATAAGTCGGCCGACTAATCGCGATTAGTCGGCCTGATCGAAAATTTTGGAGCGATCAGCACTGGATGCACGACTAGCATGATTAGTTTTCTGATCAGCCGATTAGTCATGACTAATCATGATTAGTCGGTTGACTAATAGATGGCCGACTAGTTTAGACCTAGTTGAAAATTCAGCCCATACTCCAGCGATCCAGCACAACCTAAAAACAGAAAAACCCTAGCAGAAAAAAGACTCTAGCCGCCACCCCCCTTTCAATTCTAGGCCGCCGCACAAGTCACGACTCACAACAGAAAATAGCAAACGAAGTTTGCCGGTGCCGCCGCCTCCCGTCGTCCGTCGTCGCGCCGCCTGGGGCTTGGGGCCGCCACATCCCTGCGCCGCGCCGTCTTTCCTCTAGCCAGATCCATCGCCGCATCCCTGCGCTGCGCTGTCTTTCCTCTAGCCAGATCCACCGTGAGTCACAGAAGGTTTCTTCTCTTCTCTTCTGTATTCCTGTACTGTTCTGCACTTCTGCATGGTCTATTGACTGTTGATTCGCTGGTTACTTGGTGCCTTGGTCTGTTGTCTCATATCTGAATGAGTTGTACGCCGTATGCAGTATGCAGTATGCACACACAAATATTATAGTTGATTCGCTGGTTGCTTGTGCCTTCTCTGTTGACTGTGTAATGTTGTTTGTTGTGTGGCTGTTACGTTTGCGTTGTTGTTAAAATATGTATCCACGTATCTGGGTAATATAGATAAAGAGTAATAGGATTTATGGCTTCATGGCTTGCTGTTAATGTGCTAATAGGATTCATGACTTCATGGCTTGTTGCTATAGTGCTAATGTGTTGCTGTAGTGAAGAAAACAGTATAAGAAATGAGTAACTATGGCTTGCTATTATTCATAGTTCCTAATTCCTATGGTTATCATGTTACATTAAGTTAGGAGTAATAGGATTCTTAGTCATATATATGCATATATGTATTGTGTGTCGTCCTAGACGGCTATTGTTGTCGACCAGCGACTAGACAACGATTAATCTACGATTCGCGACTAATCGATTAGTCAGTACCTCTATGACTAGTGTCGTCTAGACGATCTGAAATCATTGCATAAAACCATTGGTAGTATTGCTTTATGGGATCGCAATTCACAAATGATGATAAGCGTGTGCAGTGGCTCCTATCATATTTCCATGAGCATGATAATAGCAGATTTCTACATATCTTTTGAAATTTTAATTATGCATTCAGCGGAATATCTTTCGCGTAAGGAATCAGTGCACAAATGGGTCACGGCCCAAGGAGGTTGGTCGCTGCTGCATATGTGATGCCACCTTGGGTGCCCATTGAAGTGAAAATTAATCAGAAATGGAAACGAGCGTTCGTGTTGAGACAAGCAGATCACAGGGGGATGTGTCTTTTAAGTGTGAGAGGGACACCTGAGGCTGAACCAATCATGGTGCCATTGCCAGCAATTCGGGTACCTCCTCGGGTCCATTGCGCCAAGAGAAGACGAGAAACTGGCATGCAGATACAAGTGAAGAAGCCCAGGATTGAGCAGAGCAGTGACGATGACGAATAGTGTGCTGCATGTGTTGTGATTACACATGCTTGATTTGTAACATAGAAGTCTTGCCAACATTATTCATAACATGCCGTTGGAACAGAATATTTGGCCATATTGTAACTGTGCAACACAAGATTATTCTTCAACTGTCGGACTTGGTTCTTGTGGATTCATGCTAAGATACAGATTAGTAGATTGCCACTTCAGTGTGCAAGCCTCAACTCGAGAATAGAACAGTGACCTGTTTTCTTTGTTTTGGTTTCACAGTAATCAAATTTTCAGATCCCTTTCTCCACTTGCTGCCGAGAACAGAGGAAACAAACGTGATGAAAACTGAGAATAGCTAAGGTAACATACGTGATAAAACCAAATTTGAAGATGGAGTGAGAGCTGAATTTTTTACTCCAGGAGTATCCAGTGGCTGCTTAGACCGTGCAGCAATGCAAGTGTACAAAGCCTGCAGACTGCTTATTTGCTTCTGACACTGGGTGTGCTCTTTTGCAGCTTGTTGTCTGGTGAGTGAGTTGAGAGTAGGTGATTGAGATGAACAAACTCTTCAACCAATCTCTTAGTCAGAAACATGGTCAATCAATCAGGTTCAGATATAAGCAAATAACTGAACTCAAGCTTAAAGATCATGGTTCTCTGTTGATTCAGCTGAGCCAACTCACTAACCAGCTTATTTCAGACGATTTATCACCAGATTATCCGTGACACGCTTCCAGTAATAACATTTCTTGAGAAAAAAATCCATTCATCAGATATTTATTAGCTTTACAATCTATAATATTTAATTAACTACTACATGATTATTCGGATTGTTATTTCCGTATTTTAAGGCTTATTTGGAACGGCGTATTTTTAATTTTTTTGAAAAAATAGTTTAGTTTCTGTAAAAAAAAAACTATAAAATCAAGAAAATCCAAACTTCCGATAGAGCCTAACATCCTTTATTGCGTGTTGTGAGTATTTTTTTTTTCGTTTGAACAGGAAAAGGAAAATCTGAGCCTTAGCTGCGTGGCCCATTATCCAGAAGGCCAAAATTTAAGGGCCCATCTGCAAAGTCCAGTGGGCCGGAAGTCCAAAACCCAAAGGCGGTGGAGGCCTGACCGAAGCGCAGACGTCAGCACACAGCGTGTTCGGCTCGCTCTCCTCTCTAACTCGGAAGCAGCCGCCGCCACTCTCCCAAATTTCTTCGCACACACCGCGCCGCCGCGGGAAGCAAACCCGAAGGGGGCGGCAGAGGGAAGAAGAATTTCGCCGCCACCGCTGCCGCCGGCTAAGCCAATCGAGGCCGAGAGCGAGGAGAAGAAGAGGGGAGGGGGGAGATGCCGACGGTGACCTGCAACGCGTGTAACTCGGGGTTCGACGATGAGGAGCAGCATCGCCTCCACTACCGCTCCGAGTGGCACCGAAATCTCAAGCGCAAGGTATTGTTGCTCTCCACCGCGGCCGCCTTCTCTCTGTGTCATCTTCGCGGAGTCAATGAGGAGCGCGCTTGTTGTTAGGGTTTATTCGTTCATGTAGGAATGATGCGTTCGTTTCTTTGGGGAATTTCAGTATGTTTCCCTATGGTTTCGTGGTGGAAAGGATCTCTGTTAAGTCTGCTCGTTTTCTTTTAGTTAAGACATTTATAAAGTCAGTAGTACTAGTAAAACACTAAAATATGGTCATCATATTACTAATTGTTATCTCGATGAAGATGTCTGAATTGCAGGCCATGACGGAATTTGAATCGGAGTCTCTAGGTACTTTGATTAAGTTGAGAGGAGAGCTTGTAATGCGTTATGCTAGCATCTTCATTGATGCTGGCAGAGATTTCAGAAAGGGCTGTGGTTTTGGTGAATTTGTTCGTGCATGATGTGTCCAGTAGAAATATTATACAGCCCTGATTTGTTTATGAGAATATATCTTGCAGGGTTGTAGAGACCTATTTGGAATCGTCAATGCCTCAATGGAGATATTATTGTTTGTTTCAGAAAACTATGTTACTCATCATGATTGTCCTTACAAAGCGTGCCTCCTGTTAGTGAGACTTAGGGAGAAAAATAGTGCAAGTCGACGCATGACTGATATATGGTTCTTGTGCAGATAGTCTGTTAGCGGGGCTATTATGTTCTAGAAGCTTATTTGCTATTCTATTTGGCTATCTTGGGCACTACATTTTGAACACATACATCCAGATAACTATTGATTCAACTTCTCTGCGAAGTTTTATCTTGTTGCTTCATCCATCTTTTTAACACTATATGTGCTTCATTTTTATATTTATTGTTTGTCAGGTGGCTGGAGTGCCTGGAGTGACTGAGGCTCTGTTTAAGGCTAGACAAACTGCTTTAGCAGAGGGGAGCAACTCTGATAGCACTCCAATGCTTTACAGCTGTGCTCTTTGTGGAAAAGAGTACAGGAGCTCAAAAGCTCATGCCCAGCATCTTAATTCGCGATCACATCTCATGAGAGCCTCTCAGGAGGCGAATGCATCCATTGCTGGAATTACAATAGTCAAGCCTCGTCCTGAGCGAGTTCAACGTAGAGTTCCCTCTGCTGTGGAAGAGGATGAAGATGAAGATGAGGAGGAAGAGTGGGTTGAAATGGACCCAAGTGAATTGGAGTTGACTTCAGAGATGCAAGTAGATGAGCATTCCTCTAAATCAGACGATGACATGGATGAGTTTGAAGAGTTGGATCCCACGTTCTGCTTCATGTGTGATCTCAAGCATGATACCATAGAGAATTGCATGATCCACATGCACAAAAAGCATGGTTTTTTCATACCTGATAGTGAATACTTGAAAGATCCGAACGGTCTTCTTACATATGTTGGTCTGAAGGTACGCTTTGTTCATCGGTGTATAGTCTTTTCTTTTCCTGGTTATAATTTTAATCATGAAGTTGTTTCGATTATTCTACCTGCAGGTGAAGCGTGATTTTATATGCCTATACTGCAATGACAGATGCCAGCCTTTCCTAAGCCTAGAGGCTGTGAGGAAGCACATGGATGCAAAGGGACACTGCAAATTACGTTATGGAGATGGTGGGGTTGATGAAGATGCTGACCTTGAAGATTTCTATGATTACAGCAGCAGGTTTCTATTAAGAATTCCGTGTCACAAATGTTCAGTTTTTCTATTTGTTTCCAGTAGCAACTTTTTATGTTGGGTTGGACTTAAAAGTAATTTAACTGTGAATTTCAGGTATTTTGGTCACTAACATTGTGTGTTGTCATACTACTAGAATTGGACATGTTTTACAAATTATAGAATTTGACCTCTGAGCATATGTTATTGGGCCCTAGATAGTTTTGCCATTGACTGTTGAGTTTTGACCCTTATATCCATGAGGCCTATAACTCAAATCATCGTGCATTTGTAGAAAAATAATTTTCAGAAGTACATTCTCAGACTGGTAGTGAGACCTTTATGATGGAACAATCTTAGCAATACAGTTTTTTTAACAAAATTGGAAATCACATCAGACACTTAGTGGTTAACTGTAGAAGAGATGGTCTAGACTCTAGATAGTGGGTACACTAGTTCTTCCTCCCTCTTCTAGATCAGTCATGTTATACTGAATCCTATTTATAGGTATTATGTTCAGTGTTGGAGATCAAATTTCCTTTTCGTGGTGAATGCATGGAGTCTTCTTACATCTAACGGTCTCTGATATTATCATTGCAGCTATGCTAATGTGGAGGGTAAGGAGCTGGTTGTTGCAGATGGCATGGACAACAACATTGAACTGGGAAGTGGTGGGGCTGAGCTTGTAATAACAAACAAGAGTGAGAAAGGAACTCGTGTCAGAATTCTTGGTTCTCGTGAATTTATTCGCTACTATCGCCAGAAACCACGTCCTTCTGTTGCAAAGGATCGTGCTCTTGCACTTTCCCTGGCTTCCAGGTCTGAACCTTGTTCCTTTTTCCTCCATTTGGATATTTGACATGTTACATCAATTGAATCATAAAACTCTTCAGTTTAATGCTGTTTATTCATGGTTTCTGTTTCTCCTCTTCAGCTACAAGAGCATGGGTTTGGTGACAGTTCAGTCAAAGGAGCAAGTTGTAAGGCTAAAAGTTCTCAAAGCAATGAACAAGACAGGCGTGGAGATGATGCGAACTAATATTGGAATGAAGAGCAACGTGATCCGGAATCTCCCCAAGAACTGCCCATATTAGTCGATGCCACATTGCCACTCCTGTAGGAGGAAAGTCCCTGGAGCTCCAGCATCACCTTTGTGGCCATTGATGTTTTTTCGTGCATCTGCTAGTCATGGCAGAGAGCTTATGATATTTGCAAAAGCAAGTTACTTTCAATACAATATTTCTTGACTTTTCTGTTAAAATGGTCACAGATCTTTACATTGTTAAAAGTTGCACCACAAATGAGGACCCATGGTTGCTGGGAGCCTGGGAACATGATTGTATTTGTATCCCGTATTTTGACTTCTTCAGTAAACGCAGCACCTACTGAATATTGTGATTTTCACCCTTTTATACTGCATGGTCTGAGATGATGTGAACACAAGAATCCTGATACATTATACCATTTGATACCCATCACAAACGTGGCTGAGATGTACCAGCCTACCAGGGCTTCAAGAGACCTGGGGTTGTTTTCACCCAACTGCCTCGTATATGACCGTTTGCAGACTAATGCAAGTTGGTTGATTTTTTTTGCATCAGATGCTTGGTACATTATGCAGTGCTGAAAATTTTTATGGAGGTAGAAGTTGCATGTCCAGGCCCTGGTATTACTAATATATTAAAATATTAAGATTTGATATGTAAAAATAGTATTGGTATATTTATTTAAAAAAGTACTTTTATATAGTTATATTTTAATGTTTTTATAAACATTTAAATAGAAAGGTTGTGAAGAGATATATGCGCCGAAGACTATATGGATGGCTATTTGAAAATGAAGATAGTAAAACTATAAAATATTTGAAATACCTTGATACTGCATTACAAGAAGTATGATCATAAATGAAAACTGGCTAGCTATTCAATTCATACTCACATGTGAGTACATCAAGGTCGCATTCAACCATTTCATACTCGTGTAGAACATTCAAATCCAAATACGGGGTTTGACTCTGTCTAGTCAGACCACTATTTACATGTTTTTCTCTGCCACAAGATAATAATCCAACAAATTGCTTGAAAACAAACAAAAAATACAAAAAAAGTAGTCTGTGACTTTGGAAATAAGATTTTTTTTTTCAAAACATAAGAAATACATATTTTTAGATAAATCAATATTTATAACTTTTAACTAATAATTAAGCTAAAAATCAATATTTATAACTTTTAACTATTTAGATTTAGTATTATAAATGTTATATAATTATATGATATTTTAATATATTATAATCTTAATAGTTGTTGATGATATAAAGTATGAATAAATTATTATACGGTATTATAATTTTTAGTTTTTTGAAAAAAAAATACTATTAGGAGTGACTGCCAAAATCTCTGACATGTTTTGAAACTATATAATTCTATAAACTAAACAGCCGAAATAGAGGACGACTTGCGCGAGTAGAAAAGACTGAAAAAAAGAGGAGAGAGGGAGGCGGCAGCAGCATTTCCACCTTGGCCTCGCCTTCTGCAGGGGAGAGGCTCCACCACCTACCCTGGCCGCAGCGGCAGCGCAGGCGGCGGTACGTCTCCTCTTCTTCTCCCCCCTCTGTTTCATCGGATTTTTGTTCGATTTTGACCTTTCCCCCCTCGGCTTCCTGCGATCGACTGCGGCCTCTCTTTGCTTGCTGTACGGTTTGATTTGGGTTCTCGGTGATGCGGCATCTGTTTTCTGAGGATTATGTTTGGGTCAATTTTAGGTTGTTTGATGCGTTCCCTTCTGACTCTTACGAGGTCAGGGTTTGGTCTAGGAGTATAGTCGCGTGGAGTAATTTTGGGGTGCTCCCCGGATCTCCTTTGCACAGCCGGTGGATGTATTTTGGTGCGATGGTTAGATGTGGACTGGATGAGATGATTAGGACTTAGGAGTTGCGTTTGGTGCCGATCAGTTTTCAGATTGAGTTTTATGGGGGTTTGCTTTATAATTCTAGGTATTTGGGGGCCGGAATTTTGGTTTTGGATTCTCCTATTCGTATTGTCGCAACCTGGAAGCGGCCTGGTCTCGGTGGATTTGACCAAATGGGTGTTGTGTTTTGGGGATTTAAGGTAGATGATATGAACGCGCCGTGGTTGAATTTTTGGGGGAGAAGGCTTACTGATTCAACCTTTTGGCAATCATATAGTCAGTATTGATTTTTCTATTTTCTACAGTTCAAAACAAGTTGGAACCAAATATTCATTGAGATGTTTGTATTCTGTGGTAGACTATTTAACTCATGTTCTTTTGATGGAAATGCATTGTGCCGCTTTGTTGTTACGAAAAATATGATGTTTAGAAAGTTGGAGCTTGGAATTAATCTGTTTGTGTCTTGATGTCATACAGGTTTGAATGAAAAGTAGCACGTAGTTTTGCTAGGATATTTGACATGGGTTCAGGAAACCTGATGATGAAGAAGGTGGTGAGGCCCAGCTCTTTTGATCTTGACATACAGCTTGATAAAAGTTGGACTGAGGAGGATGTTACATGTCCAATCTGTCTAGATTACCCTCACAATGCAGTCCTGCTAAGATGCACCTCTTATGAGAAAGGTTGCAGGCCATTTGTCTGTGACACTGATCAAACCCGCTCAAACTGCCTTGAGAGGTTCAAAGGTGCATATGAGCTCCCTGCCAATATGAAAGTTTCATCTATAGCTGTGGCTCCTCTTGATAGCATCCATACTGTGTCACCTAATGTGAACAACCGCCCAAGCTGCCCATTGTGTAGAGGGGATGTTATTGGATGGATTGTTATCAGTGAGGCTCGTCTGCATCTTAACCAGAAGAAAAGATGCTGCGAAGAGGATCGTTGCTCGTTCGTTGGTAACTTCGATGAACTTCAAAAGCACACACAACAAAAGCATCCAGATTCACACCCTTCAGAAATTGATCCTGCTAGGCAAGTTGATTGGGAGAACCTCCAGCAATCTTCTGATATTGTCGATGTCCTGAGCACAATTCATGCACAAGTTCCTAATGGAATTGTTCTGGGAGATTATGTCATTGAGTATGGGGATGATGAAACTGGAGAAGAATATGAAGTTTTCCGGCGAGTCAGACGGAACTGGTGGTCTTGTATATTTTTCAGGGCATTCTCTAGATCTTCAAGAAGACGAAGAAGAGCAAGAACAATGGAAAGAAGAGGCAGTGGAAGGAGGAATAGCAATCAGGCACATCTGGAAAATTTTAACCTTGAGGTTCCCACACAATCTGTTGACTTGAGAGAAATCAGAATTGATGAAATTGATGATGAATACATAGTCACAGGGGCCATACGTAGTATTGCAACACCTGGAAGAATGGCCAGTTTCCATTACAGGTCTGTACAAACAGTCCACGTTTAATTTCCCCCAGTAATTGTAGCTATATTTATCAGTTTTGTAAGAACAAAGAACCTCATGCTCCTAAAATGTTCATATGTACACAAAAGCCACATGCTAGTCCAATGAAAAGCATTCAGGTTGTAGAGAACGTAGAATACAAACATTCTGAACTTTTGATGTACTTACTTTTATAATACCTACTTGAGCTGGTGTGTTATGCATATAAATACAGCATTTTACATTTCTTACTCTTTGGCATGTTCCCTGCTCTCCTCTTGATACAATATGCATAGTGAAAGAATCCTCGAGGTAGCTCTACCTTTTGTCCTATCTATTGCATATTTATGAGCTTGCTGTTAGAGAACTATGATATGTTTAGGTGGGGCTAGCAAAGTTTCAGGTGAGGATTTTTATAGTCTGTCTCTGAGAAATGGGTGTGCAGTGCAATGCTGAAAACCTAACCTGAGCTACCTACTCTGGAATTTTGATTTCATTCCTGTGAAAACAATTAGGACTACCTTCTAAATTCAGCATGGGCCATCGATAATATAGTTCATATTTTATTTAAAATTTTAAAGCATGACTATATCCTTTTCTTGTTTCGATCCTGACTCTACTTGATATATGACGCTTTCTTGATGGATCCAGGGATACAAGATATGGACGGTGATGGGCGTACTTGTAGGACCAGCCGTTAAAAGGGAAGCATAGCCTTTATGTGATGCTGCAATCATCAGAACCATTGTACCTCCGCTCGATTACACTTCTTTTCCACCTCTCGTTGCTAGGTGCTGCCCCAGCCCAAACTTCCTGTGCATATAAATTAGCAACATAACGCTTCCTGTGCATGTCTCCAGCACCCATCTCTGCTGCGATGTTGGTGAAAACTCGTTTTTTGGAGAATGCTGCTCGGATGCAGCAAGCTTTCATAGCACATGCCCGAAACAGATCCTGTTAATTCCAGCGGTTTGCTTGGAGTCGCCTTTGTTTGGATGAGTTAGGCAATTGCAGTTGTCAGTTGTGCAATACAGATGTGGTAGTTGTTAGCTCACAAAGCTGAGGACGTTTCATACAAATGTCTGGAAAGCTACGGGTGTATTGCGAGCCTGTGCTCTCTACTGAAGAGAAGTTGTTCTTTACTTGCGGTGATAGCGTTTGCTGATGAACCCAAAGTCGCATATATCTTCACAAAAGATTCTGCTATACAACGTTGTATTGTTTTCCCTAACATAATGCATGTCAGAAGCGTCTGAGAATACATAGATTTGGTACTCATTTCACAAGAGTAGCTTATGAATTATACTTATCTGGTAAAGGACCAAACAAACAACAAGAAAAAGAACATGTCACTACCCCTCGACTACATAAAGCAAGCAACCCCAAATGTAGGTTTGATCTACTTGAGGCCAACCACCCCTTCCAATTAAATATACAAGTAGTTGCCAAAAGATTCAGTATACTCGTCCGGTGTTCCAGTCCTGCCAATGAAGACAACCAAGCTTCCGTCCACATGAATAGCCATAATTGTTTCTCGAGGAAGCTTGCTGAGACAAACAATGAACTTGGAACCTTAAACTGAGCTGCTAGCCAAGGAAAGTTCGTGTATTTCCGTTAGCATCCACTCTTCTCCAGTTTGTCCTCCAAGCACTATTGCTTTGGTTCCTCCAACAACACAGGTGCTGTGGCCCCAGGCAAACCGTGGCGGTCGCCCAGGAACATTCAGTATCCTCCAGGTAGGTTTTTCTTCAGTTGGATCCAAGAGATACAGTTGTGACGCTGAGTGAAGACCTGCCACTGACCCGCCAAATATCAAAACTCTACCCCCTGGCAAGCTCACAGCAACGTGATCAAGGCGAGGAGGTGGGCCAGCTCCAGCTGGATTTCCTGCCCCAGGCATTCCGCTACCAGTGAGGCACCGCCAGCAGGGTTCCTCCTCACTTAAGTCCATTGTGAACACATCACTTGACCGGAGTCGCAGAGGACCACTCTTAGCCAGACCACCAAACATCAAAATTTTCCTGCCACCGTAGACAGACGTTGAGTGGCCCAATCTTGAAGGTGGTGTCCAAGATGCAGGTACCTCCCTCCAGACAGGTTTTTCCATTGTTACGTCAAGAAGATATGTATCACTGAGTAGTACGCCCGAGTCTGCACAGCCACCAGAAACAACCAGCTTTGTCCCATCCAAAGTACAGGAGCTGTGCCAGGAACGTGGAACCGGTGGTGCAACTCCAGGAATCTCACGCCATGCTGGGTGTTTTGCATCCAAATCCAACATGAACACATCATTAAGTAGCCCCTGCCTTCCACAGCCACCAAACACAACTAACAGAGATCCATTTAGGCATGATAGGGTATGGCCCCAGCGGCCAGGAGGAGCTGAGCTTACATTGACATGCCTCCATTCTGGATTGCTGGCATTCAAATCCAATACAAATGTGTCATTCATTGGTTGCATGTTAACACCTTCCCCGCCAAAGAGAACAACACGATTCCCTACAGCACAGGCACTGAAATTGCATCGAGATGGCTCCACTGCACCTCCAACTGTCAACTTCCTCCAGGCAACAGCTTCAAGGGTGGTCAGTTCTCTTGCCAACCGGCCCCAGCCCAATCGTTTTGCAGCAGGCACAGTCTCAAGAGCTCGAGTAGTCTCACTACCCCACGCATTCTGGCAAACCATTCTCCAAAGATCTTCATTTCTTGTCAAGACATACAATTGCCTACACACAGAGCTCACAGACGCTATATCTCTTGGTGACAATCTTGACAGGATACTTTGGCAGAGTACTTCATCAGTCAACTGGAAGAGGCTAGAGTATTCTCGGCAGAAGTTACTCTGCCCTGGCCCCATGGATATAGGCTGGAAAAAGTTATCTGGAGTAAATCTTGTAGATCTCACAGATTCCTTTGTCATTGAACCAGGCAATGGTCCCAAATCAACATTAGCATTGGTGAAGAACTGAATGCCCATGTAATGAGTAATTGTTTCATCATCTCCATATATAGGGGTTAGATGTAACTTGTTCATCAATGGAGAACCATCTTTCCTGAAATTTAGCAAATCACCACGGAATTCAGTACCATTGTCTATGCATATGCGAATCTCATAAACCACTGCAGCATCAACCAGGGGGTGTCTCCTTTGAGCAAAAGGCCCTCTACATTGCAGGAACCGGCTGAAATGTGAGGAAAACAGCAGTGCATAAGAATGTCAAGAAAGTTGAGCAATAAATATTTGTTCACAAAAGAACATCTTGCACAATTAGAAAAAAGAAATTGCCAAAAAATATAATGTGAACCACACTTGCAGAAAGGACATACTACTTTCAGTTCGCATTGAAATTGGTGTGTGCCATTTCTTATTGCATTTGAGCATAAGCCTACCAGGAAATTCATAATATTGCAAGACCCCTCAGACCCCCATCCACAAAAGCACAATACCACAATGGAATGGCGTGTTAGCTCAGAAGTTTCCATGATGCTTATACATGCTTTGATAATGTAAAAGAATATGTAACAGCAATGTTTGTTCCACAACTTTTTGCTGATGCCTACAAAATTTGAACCCCTTGTATGTAAAAAATGTGAAAGTGACACACTTGTTTTCGTACGGCATAGAGTATAAATATGAAATATCTTTGACAAGTTTTTTGAATTAATAAGAAACTAAATATGCATAGTTGGGATGAGCAGTGAGTGTGTGACACAGTGACAGAGCATTTGAAACCTTGTTTTCACAACTTAAACTTCACCATCCCAACTGATATACCCATGTTTATGTCACAGCAATTATCCTATGGAATATACTTATGTCAAAAGACCAATATTTCTTTGCTAGGTTAATAAGCTTTAAAAAAAAATTATATGACAATAAACCAGACAAGGTAAAACAGTTTACTAGCTTAGCTAATATGTGTCCCCAAAATTGCATGGGTGTATCACACAGCTCCCTGAACTTGGGAATTGTGCATCTTGATCCCTAATCTTGTATAAGTGAACTAAGCAAATCATCCTTATTGTGAGATACTGAGATATCTGTATACTCTTCAAAAAGGAAGTTTTTTTTTTGCACGAGCATGTTGTCAAACAAGACAGCTTCACAACACTTAGGCATCAATAAAAATTAGTAAAGATAACATGGAGGATAACAGAAGATCAAATATTTAAGGCATGCACTCATTTCTATGACCAAATTTTGTAAACTTAGACCAACAACTGTTCAGTGTTATATTTGTCCATCACACAAAGCTTACCATTTGATTTGTCATTTTGCCTTCAAACGTACCTTAACAATCAAAGTTCTATAGTTGATACTCCCTCCATCCCAAAATATAGCGAGTTTTAGGCTTGGGCACGTGTATTAAGGAAACAAGTAATAAGATTGTACTACCCTCCTCGGAGTGGGTGAGGATGGGCCCAAGAGTGGTTGGGTGAAGTAATGAACAATCAAGTCCGAGAGTAGTATGGGTACTTTAGACTTTGGAGGTAAAATTATCTTTTACAAGTACTAGGTTGCTATATTTGGGACAAATTTTAAACTCTAAAACTTGTTACATTCTGGGACGGAGGGAGTACTTGATATTAATACGTTTCAGTAAAAATCATGTACCAAAATCTAATATAGAAGGGCATACAAAAAGCAAACTAGGAACATATATATATTTTTAAAGAAGTAGCATTTACTCATTATATGTTCATTGATAAGTGTGTCCCTCAATCTCGTTGGAAGTTCTACTTCTACATCATATGAGCATTAGAGATCTCTGAATAGTAAATATGCGGTTATGCTTCTGAAGAAAA
The DNA here is from genome assembly GCA_000418225.1 of Zizania latifolia. Lineage (NCBI taxonomy): Eukaryota > Viridiplantae > Streptophyta > Magnoliopsida > Poales > Poaceae > Zizania > Zizania latifolia. Next base: position 72,693 of record KE373189.1, read on the forward strand.
TAAATATCTTCAAAATCTGAGATGTTGACACAAAAAAGAACATTTCTGTAACATGATAATATGCCACAGTTTTATCATTTTCCTACTGCCACATATATCCTACTTTTGGGGGGCTACAATATGACAATATCTGTTTCCACATGATACTTTTCTTTGTTTTCCCTTTTTGTGTTAAGTGTTAACGAGTATCTATCTATGTGGATCTTTTCATTCAGGCTAACTACCTTGAAATAACTTTTAACAACCTCTACCAGCTCATCATCTCCACAAAACAGTTGAAGAATGTAAAATCAGGCTTCTAGCTAACAATCGACAGTTCAGTCATCAAATTTACAGGGATCCCCTGGATATAGGACACAAAAGTTTGATTGAAGATACTCCATTAACTGATCAGTTCCATCATTTTCT
>KE373189.1:91236-106629 GCA_000418225.1 Zizania latifolia
GAAAATGGGATGAAGTGTCAAAGGTTAGGAAATTGATGAGAAACCAGAGACTGAAAAAGGATCCTGCGGTTAGCTGGTTTGAAGGCAGAGATGGTTTGGTCCACCAGTTTTATGCTGGTGATAATGCTCACCCAAAGGTACGTGAAATAAAGAAGGAATTGTTGGCGTTAGTGGAAAAATTAAAGCTTTCAGGTTATGTTCCCATTTTGAGTTCAGTTGTTTATAATGTGAATGATGAAGAGAAAGAAAGGCTGTTAATGGGTCATAGTGAGAAGCTTGCTCTGTCGTTTGGATTGCTTACGCTTGGATCAGGATGCGCAATAAGGATCATAAAGAATCTAAGGATCTGTGATGATTGCCATTTGTTTATACGGTTGGTGTCCAGAGTTGAGTCTGTTGAGATTATAGTCAGGGACAATATGAGATTCCATCATTTCAAAGATGGAGAATGCTCCTGTGGAGGATTTTGGTGAAAGCAGACTTTTATATCAAAATGGCAGAATAGGATCTTAATATTAATGATACTTGGACTAGATTGTCTGTTTGACCTGTTTCATGAACATCCTCCACTTGATTCTGAATAGCAGGTCAAGCACACTTAAGAATGCAGCTTGTGGATTCAGAGCAGTTAATGGCACATCCAAAGTATGTCGAAGTATCACATAATGCGGTTGTTGTCAGAAATATTTGGGACTTCGGGTAGTAAAGAACTTGGATCTTTTTCTTTGTTATTTGTCAGGGGAAGAACTTTGGCTGTTTGGTCACAACAAATTCATATTCATTTTGAAGAATGTTACCTGAGTACATGCATAAGCAGAAAACAAGAGAAATGTAAAGAAGAAAGAACCAATCATGGTAGATTAGTCAGAGCTCTTTCTAGGACATTGATGAATATAACTACTGTGACAGGAAGACTGAGGTCAGGAACTCATTTGCTCTTTCAAATTTGTTACTTCCTCAGTAAACTTTGTTCTCTTCCCGTCTGAATTAAAAGGAGGACAAGCAAGAACTGAATTGCTGGTAATTCTTATTTTAGCATTTCATTAATGTGCTCCTAGCAAATCCTAGTGCTGAACTGCTGATAAGCTCTAGGTTTTGCAGACAGCTCATGATTGAGGTACAATTCTGATCAAAACTTTGAGGCTAGATTTCAATGATGTAGGATTTTCTGCAGTATATCTTGATGCTGTTGCATTCCATTGCTAGCACTAGGAGGCTTCTGCTTTCTCAGTTTCTTTTCTTCTTACACCATCCAACTAACTGTTCTAGAATACCAGTTTGTTGTCATCGATGCTGACCAGAAGGATTTCTTTCCCTGCTGCCTGAGAAGAGCCACTGTGGTGCTTCTGTTGCATGTGAACTGGGGCCAATTGTTAGTTTGAGGTCGAGATCACTCTCTACGGAAGCACTCCAGTTTTCAGCTCCAGCTGACCTACTGCTTTCATGTCTAACTTCTTGTGTTCTTGAGGTTTCTTCAGTGAGGAAGTTTAGGCATGTTGCTGGTTTGCATTCTTGAAGAAATGAATGCTCATGTACTTGCCCTGGAGCAGAGTGTTGTGCACCACCGAGATGAGCAGATTGACTTGTCTCTGATGTAGAGGGGCTATTCCTGAGGTTTGACAGGGGCCCTTGCACCATTTCTTGATTTTGTTCTGTCCTTGATTGAAGCATGTGCTTCTCACCTCCTAGTTCAGCCATCAATGATTTTTGTATATGATATAGCCGATGCAGTTCATGAACCTGATGCAGCAGACAGCATAAAATGTGGATGTTTAATGTGATAGAATGAGAAAATGACAATGCATATGCATAATAGTTCGTTGATAACTCTTCAGATGTTCTGAAGTGTGACGAGTCTGTAAGTGTGTGTGATGGATGTGTTTGGGAGAGGTTTCTTTGACCCCTGTTGTGTACTTTATTTTCTCTTCTTAATGAAATTACACACAACTCTTCTGCGCGCTCGAGAAAAAGATAACTCTTCAGATGAAGTTTTATGCAGCATTAAGAATTGAACTAATTATAATATGGAGCTGGAATGCCCCATTGTCTCCCATGTATCATTGTTCTCTACTATTGCAATGAAATTAGGAGCTCTCTCGCTATTTGTGGAAAAAAAAGAAGCTGGACAACCTGTTGTTTTTCTCATTGATGGCTGCAAAATGCAAAAGTCTCGAGACCTTTTCAGGTATTTGAACTTTGATTTCCTTACCTATAATTTTATCTTTCTTGCGCTACATGGATATTGAGTGATCTGTGTTTTATGATATGAATAGAGCAAAGACCTCCTTGTTACCTGCTGTCTGAAGACCTCATCATGCTCCATGATTGTTCTCCGAACTGATTCCCTGCTGTCTTGTTTGGATTTCTCCATTGGCTCTACCAAGATGAGGTGTAAGACCTTTCGCCAACTAGCTTTCAGCAATACTTTGGCTAGTTTCTGGATAGAATTTTTACTTTTTAACCTTCTAGTGGTTCTTGTTCCCTCTATCTCCAACAAGGCAGAGAGGATTCTATGAGAACGAAATAAATCAATAGCCATCCCTGAAACATTCAGAGTGAGAGATCAGAGCCATATCGTCTGCAAGGTAAGTTAATTGTCATCTGAAGTGAAACTGCAACTGGAGTTGATTAGATATTTGCAAGGTAATTGTCGTATGTTTGACTGCAGAGTATGAAAGAAAACGACTGACGCTTATTACTGACTCAAAACAGAACCAAGGAAATCAAGCAGAGGGGAATTCACATGATGATTCACTAACCTGGAAGCTTGCAATTCATGTTCCAGCTGCTTGCCGTGCATTTTCCCTCTCTGTTTACAGGTCATGAACACTGGCAACCTCCATATGTTAGCAAGGGCACAGAATGGGATGAAGGCTGCACAAATCTCTCCTCAGCACCCATTACTCATTTCACAGCTGTGGAAGGCCCTAAATATGGGAGAGTTCTGAGGAAGGCGGTTTGGAGATTGGATGTAGCAGCCAGGCGCTCTTTCTCATGCTTATGAAGCAAACAACATCCCTTTTTAGAAACAGCCGGAGCCAATGGAAAGAAAAGAAAAGGTAGTAAACTAGTAATGCTGAAAAGGTCGACAGGCTGTGTGAGGCTAAGCCGGATGCTAGTGCACGAAGAAAAAAGTTCAGAAGCTGAGATCGTTGGCAGGAGGTGAAGTATTTGTTTAACAGTCTCAAGGAAGGATCAGGGAAGTGCAGCGGCCAATCGGAGAGCCAAATCTGGCTGGTTTAATGAAACAAGACAAGGCCAATCTGAAAGCATGTGAAGCAGATATTCCACGCAGGCCTTGCCGGGACTAAAGATATCAGAGGTTTGAGCTAGGTACGTAACAATCCTTCTCCCTCCCTCTCTATCTCCCCCTCAGATAAGCTTGGCCACCCATATCTTCAGATGTTTGCAATTTGCAGCAGAGATCTGAAGATACCATGGGCCCATGGCAATGAGTTATCCTAGGCTAGCTGTCCTTCATCGTCGTCGCAATCCCAACTCCGGGATCTGCCCACAGCCTCACAAAAGTAATTTTCAGTTTAGTTTCCATGTGAGTTGCAAGTCACCTTACTTTGTGTTTCTTTTTTCTAACCTGGACGGCTGGACAGGTTGTTTCTGTGCTGCTTCAGCATGCTCCACCTCTGCATTACCAAGATTATTGGACGTCTGGATCTCATATTAAGCTCTTGTTAACACCTTAGTCACACCGACACGGTAAACTTACTACGTGTCTTCTCTTGCTCTATATTTCATTTGAGTTGACTTATTTTTTGTTGACTTATTGCGCTAGCTAGGCTGTTATTGTTTGATTGGTTCATGATATGATCTGGTGCCCAGATTCCATGGGAGATCGAGTCTGACATTTTCTGAGTTCCTAAATGTCTTTGATTGATCTATGCCTTGATTTCAGCCACACCACATGAACAATATCCATAGATAGCTGCTTGATTTTTGTGAAGAGCTCTTCAGATATGGGCGGTAGCAGTACAAATGCTGCCCATCACTTGCCTTTCCAAGATTCTTACGATCAACACCTAAGATTTAATGACGTAGATACTGTTATTAGGCCATGATACTGTTGCTGAAAAGGATTTGACCATGATATTAGGTCATGCTACTCCGATTACAACCTACATTATTCTCAGGTTTTCTCCACAAAAGAAAGGATTCTGAAAATCAAAATGCCACTGTTGCTGAAAAGGATTTTCACTTGGATACATAGCATGGGTTAACTCTGAACCTATGATGTGTTTGTTTGTTCTTTTTCTTTCTTGAAGCTTATCTTGGTTTAAGCTATACGTTTAGTACTAATGTATGCATGTATGCTTGGTCGTCCAGTACTCCAGTCTCCATGAAAGTTAATATTTGGCCTTTTTTTAATGAATGTACTGTGACATCATTTCTACTACATCATATTCGACTATTTGTGCTGTTGTCAGGTTAGATATCTACAGTTTTTTTTTTCCAGCAGCTGTGTTCAATACTTAAATGTTGATGTGTTCTCCTCCATAAGTTATGCGCATCCGATATCAGACAACCAAATATCTAATTCAGAAAGGAACATCGCAACGTCATGGCCATCCACGTACCACTCAAAGGCAAGCCAGTAGCACCAACTCACGTATATGTGGATAACTTCGAGGACAATCTAATGGTTGTTGCTGCACTTGTAGACCAGACCTGATATTGGATAGCTCCTTTCAGAGAAGACCAAAGACATCGATGGTATAGGCCGCTTGCTCATAAAAGGTACAAACACCATATGTAGCTTTTACTTCCATATTGATTTTTTAGCATATACACATATCTAGTAACTCATGAAACATAGCTATCCTACGTATTCTGTACGTAGCTCATCTATGAACTCAGTGAAGAACAATTTTCTCTCCTGTATATAAGTGTATTCTTGACGCGCATGGGAATTCCTAAATGTTTGCTGCTGTGCTGCAGAGAGGGGAATCAAAATGTAGAGAGATCTCCCAAGTAAGGAGGAAGAGCCAAATAAATGCAAGCGACTGTCACTTACTCTCTTCCAAAGGCCGACAGGCTACCTGCCGTTAATCCTTTTCATCGTTGTCTTCATCGATCCAGGGAAGAACTGCAACCATGTATGCAGATGCACTTGGTGGCCAGTGGCACAAGCAACATCAAACTGGCTGGCTCACAGGGGCCACACTGTAGGCATCCAGGTCCACGATTCACACACAATTTTGGATACACTGATCAGCTGTTTGGCTTCTAGTTCTTGACATGGGATACCGTGGGTGTTGCGTTGCGCTCCAACTTAAACACATCCATCTACTTACTCATGGAGAGCATCTTTTTGCATGCTTTCCTTGGTTAAAGTTTGCATCTTTTTTCTAGTGGATTGCATGCAATGAAGCTTGGTGATAAGCACCCTCTTTTTGTCCCCTGCGTGGATAGATATAGATTATTCCAGTCCAATCCCATGATAGGTAGGGATTTAGTTCGTTTCATTGTCACTGTTGAACAAGCTCTAATACTCTCTGTCTAATCAAGCTCTTTTTGTTCCATTATCTAAAAATATAAACAAGCACTTCTGGGGAGCAATGCTTGGTTTGACTGCTCTAGGTGGAGTCCTGGTCCCTGAGTCCAGTATCAGGTGGGTGATATCTGTGCATGAGTAGCACTGGTTCTAGCACACCAATTATTTGAAGCCTATGTGGGAATGAGTTCCATGCTAGATGTGCATTTCCATTTGCTCCAAATATGTCTTTTTAGTGCTTCTGTACAGGAGGAAAAAAATGTCCCCTGTGTTGGAAGAGTATCACCATATCAGCACCACTCTTTTTACATACTGCGAAATTCTATCGGAATCATTCGTGAATATTTGAGTGCAACATGAGCACTAAATTGTTCCAGTACAGTTCGCGTATACGGGGCTAATTCTACCTTCGTTCTAAAATGATATATTTATAAAACTGGCATGGTTTCTTTTTTCTAGCTATATATTTATAAAAAATATTGAAAGTGAAATTATTTTTCATAACTTATATACTATTATTATTTCTACATGTCAAATCAGTATATTTTTTAATATATTAATGATTTAAGATTATAAGATTTCACTGGACCTATTTTAATAGGTCATCTATTCGATGACTGATGTGGTTCTAGTTTTTTAGAAGAATGCTAAGACCATGTTTGGGAAAAATTTTAGCGGTTGTAACTACTCTTGAATTACTAACACCCTAAATAGAAATTATTAAACTAAGTAGATATGAAATATAGGGATAATTCCTTGAATGCTATTATAATTTTCAAAAAAATAAAAATGGATAGTGATGAGTGGCTCCCACCTAGTAGGTGGTATATTTCTAAACCATAAAAATATAATGACATATTTTAAACTATCCCTAGCATCTATAAGATCCTGTTTGGGACAGCTTCAGCTTCAGAATTTTTTTGGAGCTGGTCCCGTCTAGCTTAAAAAATCCTGGAGCTGAAGCTGTGGATGAATTAAGGGTATTTAATTGAGTAATTTAAATTTTATTTTGTACTAAAAATAAAAATTTAACTATTTTATTATATTATAAAAACCTTTAGATTTAACATGAATCTTAGAGTTGAAGCTATACTAAACATGCCCTAAATAATCTAATACCTAAAAGCGATAGATATCAGTTAATATTTAGCAGCTGCTTTTCGGAAAAGTAAGCTCTTAGACAGGCCTTTAACAATAATTTATTACTACCGGGCTAGTGTACTACTGGGCTAATATTTTCATAGGACCATGGGCCTTTTGCCTTGGATTTCGGCTCATCTCGGCCCACAAAATTCTCGCCATCAGCTCGACGCCTCGACCACATGCGGGTCAAGAGAATCAGGAGCGGGTGAGGTGAGGCCGTGAGGGAGCGTCCGCCTCGGCGCCTCGCGACCAACGAAAAATCGGCGACCGATGAGGTCCTTCTCCCCTAATCTCCGGCGAGCGGCGGCTCCCCTCACGGCAGCTCTCCTCAAGGTTAGTTACTTTTGTTCCCCTGTCTTTCACCTGCCCTTCCTCAAGACCTCCATTGCTGCTCCACAACCGAGTCACTGAGACACTGGCCTATCCTACTTGTGCACAGAATTCCTGTGCCTCCCTTATCCATGGCCGGCTCAGCTTCAGCCACACGTCGCTGCAGGCGCCAAACCACCGCGGGAAACGAGCAGGTGATTACACCGTACACCTCCCATCCCAGCTGAGATTGCCTGAAAAATCAGACCAGAGTTTCGTCGTGCAAAAGCTGCAGATTTGAGCTGTTTAGTGCTTGTAAAAGTGGAAATGTTTCAAGTGGCAAGCGCTGTTTGTGTCAGGCTGGGCGGTGCGTGTGCTCCCCCTGACGGAGGAGAACGTGGAGATGGTGCTGGACCAGGTGAGGCCGAGCCTGATGGCGGACGGCGGCAACGTGGTGCTGCACGAGATCGACGGCCTCGTTGTCGTGCTCAAGCTGCAGGGGGCCTGCGGCTCATGCCCCAGCTCCACCATGACGCTCAAGATGGGCATCGAGACGCGCCTCCGCGACAAGATCCCCGAGATCCTCGCCGTCGAGCAGATCGTCGACACCGAGACCGGCCTCGAGCTCAACCACGACAACGTCGAGAAGGTCAGCCACATGCATACACACTCTGATGCCGGCAAAACGCTCAGCAATCCTGCATTTCCAAAATTTATCAGCCAGCAAGTTCCCGTTCCAAATTCAGTTCAGAGAACTTCACTAAACCACTAGTTCACTTCTGGGAATTATCACACTGCAATTCTGAAGTGTTTTTGGTGTTGCAGGTACTGGATGAGATCAGACCATACCTTTCCGGCACCGGAGGTGGAAGCCTCGAGCTTGTTAAGATCGATGAATCTGTCGTCAAAGTTCGAATCACTGGACCTGCAGCAGGTGTAATGACAGTGCGTGTAGCTGTAACACAAAAACTGAGGGAGAAGATACCATCAATCTTGGCTGTTCAGTTGACAGAGTAGAAACGTCAGTTCAATTATGCATCAATCAAGGGAATACAATTCGATATTCAGTTTCAGTCGTATGGTTCTGAATCTAATAAACCTCTAATACACCGAATTACTGAAATTTTGACACGATATTCGAATACAAGAATGCTTTCAAGCTCAATATCTGAAAGATGTAATTTAACAAAACTTTCAACCGTTGTTAATTCAATGAATAGCAATGGCATTTTACATCAGGGTGTGTCATAAAATTGTCAGATACTCAAAGTGTATTTCCTTGCCAGTGAAGCCATTGCTTCCTACTGAATCGCCATTGCTCCACATGCTCCGCCTTCAGTAGTGAACGGCGTGGCGTGTCGCTGGTGATAAGTCACCGGCAAGGACAGATTTCGGGGAAGAGATAGATGACGAGAGGGAGGCGGCGTCCCTGAATTGAGAGGACAGATGGAGGAGGCACCGGTGCGGGGAGGAGGCGGCGAAGCCGTAGTAGGGAAGGGCATCTTAGTGTGGGGGAGAATGGCTTCGAGGAAGGAGAGATAATTATGCAAAAACACCCCTGATTTTGGATCGCTACTAATGGTAGCGATCCTACTATCTTTCGAATAAACCCATAATTTGCAAACATTCATCAATGTCAGCATCGTCGTCTTCATCCCGGTCTACGATCAGCTCTTCGTCCCGCTCACGCGGCGCTACACGGGAATAGGAGATTGCCGTGTTGGTTAGAGAGAAATCCGACAGGGAATAGGAGATTACATGCAACATGGCGATCTATACACGGCAAGCCATACGCACCAGTACACGGCAATGCAAGGCAACGGAAAATTGCATTGTAAGGACCCACCCTGAAACGTTAATTTCGACGAACCAAGACAAGCTGATACGTATCGAAGACGAATGAAATATCATAAATGATATCATTCCATTTGATGATAATTTTATTATAGACTTACCTATTACAATACTTAAGTCTTTACAAAACTGCTTATGAGATATACTTCGCAGCGAGCAGACATTATAAAAACTCAGCAGAAGCAAAACAACATACTCATAGTAAAAACTACTGTCTAAATTCTATCTTGGGGACTAGCCCAAAACCCTACTCTTCAAATTCTTCGTCAACGGCTTCTTCACCTTCATCTCCTTCAACGAGGTTTTCTTCATCTTTAGATAAGTTAGCGAACTCTAGAGGGTGATAAAAAAAATAACAAGGTTGAGTATTAAAAAGTACTCAGCAAGTCTTGAAAAAGTACTAAAAAGACTCTATTCACTTGTAAAAAATTTCTAAAAAATTGTGAAACTCTTCTCAACACCACCTCTCCCTCCCAGCTGGGCAGCAGCAAACCGGTCCACTGCCTGGCCCCCAAGCATGCTACTCTGGTTAGATACTTCGATGGATGCCACCGCGCCGAACAGGACGAGCACGTCGAAGCCGCCGCCGATACCGACGGCGACGCTAGGGCCGGGGGCGAAGAAGCTGAACGGCGACCAGCCCCAGACGCCGTAGCCATAGCCATAGCCGTACCCGCCCACCAGAGGCGGCGCCACCGGCGGGTTGATGTACGTAGATGTTTGTCCTGCGCCCATCCATCACAAAAAGTTCAGAGCATTAGCATACAGCCTTCAGGTTTCAGAAATCTATTTTTTCTCTTCAGAAATGATCTATATATCACGAGAAAAACTTGATTTTTCGAGGTTTCAGAGTTTCAGCTGTTCATGATCTATAAGAGATCGAATTGTGAGATCGAGATAGATAAAATTCAGTACGTTGCGAACATTCGGTCAAGTCGACGACGTGGCCAATTTCAGACGTCAGCAATTCAAAAGATGGAACGAAACAGCGTTGACGAACCTGTGGCAAATTGCATGTCAGGCCAAACACAAATTTATCGATCAAACTAATCACTTTTACATTGTTGTATTACAACTTATTCGGATCGTTGACGAACAACTTGAATAAATGAACATACAGTGTACTTTTTTAAGTACAAAAGAGATGGTCACCCAGCTAGCGCCAAATTGCAATCAAAGAACACCCAGCCCAACTCGAGGTACATGACGTCACGCGAGTACATGTACACCACATCATGTGACATGTCACGTACGCGCGCTCGTACAGTGCAAGACCGGTTGCACTGCACGCGGTCAGTTTTGGAACCTGCAGTCGCGGCGGATCTCGCCGCCGGTGGCCGCCGTCTTGACTCCGACCCTGCCGAGCTTGGTGATGGCGTTGACGAAGTCGTTGAAGAAGGCGCCCTGGTTGCTGGCGTAGAGGTCGACGGTGCCGCGCGACCTCGGATCGGAGTAGAGCGTCTGGTCGGAGCCGAGGAGCCCCCGGCCGATGCGGAGGTTCTGGTAGAAGGCGTTGTCGAACCGCAGCGGCGACGCGCCGTCCAGGAAGGCGAAGCCGCTGGCCGGGTTGGCGGCGCAGGTGTTCCGCAGCGACGACGCGAACGACGAGTCCATGGTTGGGTCGCCGCCGGTCCTGTTGCCGAAGAAGCTGCACGACGCCACGCCGATGGTGTGACCCCCTGTACGTACAAGACCGTGTCACGCTCACAGTGCTCACACACGCCGCGCCGCCATTGCTACGCATGATCGATCGATGCAGGTGCAGCAAGTCAGCAACTGTATTAATCTACCTACCTGATAGAGCGATCATGTCGGTCTGAGAGAGGCCGAGCCTGGAGAAGAAGTCGTTGAGCAGGTCGAGGTTGAAGTTGCCATGTGGCAGATTGACGCTGGCCCGGGTGGACACCCTGCCGTCTAACCTGCCAAGCTCCACCTGGTAGTTCGGCCCTCCGCTCTGCAGCGCAGCAGCCATGGCCATTCACCATGAGTTCCATTGATCACTCGTGCACAAGAACGGCCGGTAGGGTAGGCATGCAGGTGGTACATATGTGAGTAAGTTACCAGGAAGACGGAATCCCTGGTGGCGAGTGCCAAGATGTCGGCGCAGGACACCTGGTTCTTGCACTGCGGGACGCTGTCCACCGCCTTCTTGGCGTTCACCACCGTCAAGAACCCCTCCGGCTTCAGCGTCTGGTCGTCTGTGCTCCGCCACTCGTCGTCGCCGTTGGGGTTTATGATCATGACCGACGCATCGCATCCCTAACAATCAATCGTACGTATTCATCACCAGGTTGGTTCATGTTCATCAGATGATGAGACGGCGATCGAGTCAACCTACCTGGACAGCGCAGTCGTGGAAGAAGAGCCTGAGCGTCGCCGGCGCCGAGACCGGCGACTGCGCCATCGACTGCTGGACGGCGCCGCGGACAATGCTCTCTAGGTTGGGGCAGATGTTGGCATAGTAATTCGGGCTCAGCTGCGCCGCCGCCATTGGCGACATAATCGCCACCAACGCGGGGAGGAAGACGGCCAAGAAATGGACGAAGCTCCTCATACTGCCCGCTGTTTCTTTACTACTTGCTCTTAAACAAGCTTGAGCTGCTAAAATGTTTGAGCTCGAGGTGGTTTGGAAGCGATGGGAGCGTGCGTTTATATAGACGCGTGGTGGCGTGTGGCCTCCTCGCTGTGAGAGCCTCTGATCCAATTGTTTAGCTCGAGAAGGCCATTATCACATTATGCAAATGATCATTGTTTAATCTGAGGTTTAACTGGTCAATGTGCAACCGGTAGTTGATGGCCATGATTGACACAGCTCACAACCTGAATTCGAGATGGCAAAACCATGGATCCTCGTTCCAGCTCTGATATTATATTCCCTGCATATTTGACATACTACTCTCTGATGAGTGATCAACATTCCTGCAGATCTGAATGTCTGATGAACTGGGATCTGATCTGGTATGATATACATATACTTCTTCAGTGTACAGACATCACAAGACCGAGGTAACAAACTCTGCAGCCGAATATTCGTTACCGGATCTGTCAATCTGAAGATTGATCATACTGTTATTTCGTTTGAGAAAAAAAGATCAGCCATTGATCATATTTGGTTTCTGACCATTTCTGAATCTCCTCTGCTCTGACTTTCAGAGACTAGCTAGCTTCCGTTGTACATTCAAAAAAGAAATCAAGCAGCTTCCGTTGAAGAATGTAGCCATGATTGATTGGCTGGGAGTTTGGAAACCATGCATGCTCGTTCTGTAACGTCCGCCTCCATGATTTGCTTTGGTGACGAGGGATCATATGAGTAGTGCAATCGAAAACTGTGGGTGGACTTGACCCGGTTCATGTCTCGCCACGCAGGTATCAACATGCAGACGAACATGCCAACTGAATGACAGCAGTAGGGCACTAAACGCGCCCTATTACTGCTTAATGCAGTACTAATTTTGCTATTACTGCATATTTTTTAGATACTCCGACTTCAATTTGAGCCGTCCATCTAGTTTGGTCGAACGTCTATAGTTGAATCTGATGAATTGTACCTCATACCTGTTTTCTGAAATATAGTTCAGTAAAATACAGAGTATTTTGCAAGGTACTCTACTGTGTGTGATTTGTTCGTAGAAATAAATCTTGCTACTTTTTTGACGCATAACTCTCTTCTACTTAATATTGTATCTTTGTAGCTTGGAAAATTTAGAAGGAGCAGAACAACCGAATCTTTCACAGAGAATTATCAACAAACTAAATAGTCAACCAAATTCTAAAAGAGCTACGACTATAGAGCATGAGAGGTGTGAAAGAATTAGCGAGGTTACTCTCAGCTTTTTCCTAGACTTTTTACACCGTTTCTCTTCTTTTCTCTCTTGTAAATACTTTGCTTATCCGCTTTTAATACAATAGCAAATTGTTGCTGGATCTTTCAAAAAAAAAAATTGTATCTCTACCATTTGATATCTCACACATGTACCATAAAATCTTCCGATTTCAAAGTTCAGATTCACTCATAGCAAGTAGGTTTTTCATGAACTTGCATGCTACTCATTGGCCTTTCATAATTGACCCTGCCTGTTATTTCGAATCAAATTCCATGCGCAACGTCAATGGAACGCTGAACCAGAGCCTAAACCCCAAGTTGCTGTACTGCAAAACCCGAGCTGCAGATCAAGGATTTTAGCCAATCTCCTTCAGACGACCTCATTAACTGATTCACCCCCTCAATCTCGTAAATCGTGATCTCTCTCGTCTCACATGGCACAAACTCATCCATCTTATTGGATGCAAACAGTGCCACATCTTTATACTTTACTCTTTCTCTGAAACAAGCTTGATTCTTTATCCTACACCATAATTTCTTCCGAAAAAAAGCCCTACCTCCCTTAAAAAAATCTCGTCTTGCTCGTTTTGATTATGATTATCCGCCCTGCATCTAGAAACGGGAGCGTTAAGAATTAAGATAATGCCGCACTTACGTCAGATTGTCAGGTCAACTCTGCCATTGTTGCAAGATTTAATCGTAGCCGGAGCTGGTAGGAAGCTACGCATGCAGGGCCAGCACGGCGAAAGAAAAATTCCCCACACGGCCTCATGCTGGTGTAATTCCTCCGCGAGGGATCCACCTGGTGTTTAGAATTCGCGTTTGGATGTGCATGTGCGGCGGTGTCTCGGCGAAGAAACACGTTCGGTTCGGTTGGGCTCGGCGCGGCCCGCGTTTTTCGTAAAGAAATGTTTGCTTAAGCTGTGGCAGGCCGACGAGCTAATCACGAGTTTGCAGAGTAAAGAAGCTAGCTCTGTTGCTTAGATTTTAAGCCATTGTGTGGTAGGATGCTGGTGCTGATATATACATAGGATCCGGGAAAATCTTCGCATGTTTCCATAGGATCGAGGGAAAATCTTCTGACAGACGGATGATCCGGGAAGCCCCTTAGTGTGAGTGTAAATACATCTTAAAAAAAATTAGCCATCGCCCACGTATCTTGACTGTATATGTATTCATTCAGTTTAACATTCAGTTTTAATATAGCGTGCCTTTCATAGCTTAGCTAACAGTCTAATTAAAGAAATCAGTCTATATTAGTTTAATTTCACATATTCTCTATTTTGCTTTAGCTTCACTACTGTGGATGGTACACAATTAAGGTATGATGGGTGCTACATCCTCTCATTCAGGTATGATGTTTTTCGCATTAAAGTGTTCATGTTAGTCTAATTAAATCCTAAGCTTCTTAAGTATATTCAACAATTATATCTAAAACATTTGATATATAAAATAACAGATATATAATCTATAAACAACATTATATCACACTTAAGACTTAAAATTTTGATGACCGAATGACCAAGAAAAAGATAATGACCTTTTCAAAAAATCTTAAATTCTTTAAAGATATATATACACTTAAAAAACTAGGATTTAGGCTCCAAATTTCTAAGCACCCTGTGCGATCGCCCACGTCATATATACTTGCTGAGGAACGGTTATGTATTTATAATATCTGCATAAGTAATATTAAACATCAATTTGGAATGATAAATTAATACTTTTAATTCATAGTATTTTTGGTATAATAGTCATGATACATTTATTTTTTTTAATGATTTTACTTTTTTAGATTTTTAGAACCACTGATTGACGTGACAGTACAAAGAAAGTTCAACACGTGAACGGACGAGGAGGATGGGGCGACTCACCCAAACCACAGCAGCTAATACGAGCAACAACGACCGCGCGGTGACTCGTACAGGACCTGGTCATCAGTCCACCGCGCGCTAGTCGCCACAGTGCAGGCACCACCGACCACCGTCGGCACAGGCGAGCTTCTACTTGTCTTCTTCCGTCGTCAGCCACGCAAGAGAAGAGAGGGACACAGGTATGGAAACCCCAGAGCACGGCTAACTCGTCGGAACCTCGCCGCGGTCTCCGGCAGCTGCTCTCACCGTGCTTTGCAGGCGGCAGCCGACGTTGCTACAAACGGGAGGCGTCCACAGCCAGCCACCCTGCCGGACTCCGGAATTGACTTGACCGCGCACTCATGATGGCTACGACTTTAGTTTCAATCACGGTGCCATAAATTTCGGACACACGCGGATGTATTAACGTGGTTGGGTATGTGTAGTCGATCTAAGCGGCGAAAAGTCCTTCATCGACCTCTCCGACGTTGACATCACTGGATCTAGCTCGCCACTACACCGCGCAATGGCGAGCTCCTCTTTGTCACAGGGCAAACCCGAAGGTAAACAAGTGCCTAGCTATTTTCTAACCCTAACGATCCCTAAGAAAATAGCCTATCAATGGTATCAGAGCCGCTAGGGTTCTCGGATTAGCTAGGTTAGGTGACGTCGGGCCCCCTTAAGCTGACGCCACCTCTGCCCTAATTTTTCCGCAGCGAAACCCTAAGACCTTTCCCCTCGGCCGAAGAATAGACGAAGAACAAACAAAAAAATAGAAAGAGGAGCCCTAACCCTAACCATAAGAATAAGGGTAAGGGGCCGGGGACTTACCTTGTGCCGAACCGGGTCCTCCGCTCGCCGGAGCTCGGGAAGGAGCCCTGGGCCACCGTCGCTCGCCGCCGTTC
>KE373189.1:121166-132920 GCA_000418225.1 Zizania latifolia
TTGTTTTTATTTTTTATTTAATGTTTATTATTATTTCTTTTAAATCCTTTGTCAATTCAATCCATTATTTTATTTAAATTTAATTTCTTTATTTGAAATTTTAAATTCCCCTTTTTATGAAATTTGAAAATTTTCAGGGTGTTACAGTCTACTATTAGAAACTAAAAGATTCTTGTCCTCATATTTTGACATGAAAGATCTTGGTGAAGCTTTCTATGTATTAGTAATTGAGATTCACCGAGATAGAAATAAAGGGGTATTAGGGTTATCGCAGAAGACATACTTAGAAAAGATTCTAAGAAAATATAGTATGCATGCGTGTAAACCTTCGCCTGCTCCGATAGTCAAGGTTGATAAGTTTAGGAATTTTTAATGTCCCAGGAACCAATATGAGATCGATCAAATAACGTCGGTTCATATGCTTCTACTGTCGGAAGCTTGATGTATGCTCAAGTTTGCACTCGTCCTGACTTAGCTTTTGCTACCGGGATGCTTGGCAGATATTAGAAAAATCCAGGCATAGATCACTAGAAAGAAGTTAAGAAAGTCTTAAGATATATACAAGGCACAAAAGGTATCATGCTAACATATGAAAGATCAGATACCCTCGAGATAGTGAGTTATTCAGATTCAGACTTTGCGGGATGTGTGGATACTAAGAAGTCTACGTCAGGTTATATATTCACACTCGCAAATGAAGTTGTGTCATGGAAAAGCTCTAAACAAATTGTGACTGCATCTTCGACGATGTATGCCGAGTTTGTAGCTTGTTATGAGGCCACCGGACAGGCACTACGGTTTAAGAAGTTTGTTCCCGGTCTTAGAGTGGTTGACGACATTAAAAAACCACTTAAATTATACTGCGACAATGAGCTAGCAGTATTGTACTCCCATAACAACAAGAAGAGTGTTGCTGCCAAACCCATTAATATTAAGTACTATTTGTTAAGGAGAAAATCCAAGATCAAACTATTAGTCTTGAGCATATAAGCACCAAGCGAATGTTTACGGATACGCTCACTAAAGGCTTACCACCCAATGTGTTCAGAGAACACTTAGCCGGCATGAGTTTAAGGGAAAGCCTATGATCTTTGAATTCTAAGGGGTCCAAAATATGGTAAGAATCTGTTTCGGAATGGAAAGGTGCATTGTAGTTGTTGAGTCATGTAGTACCTAACTGGCTATAATAATGAAACATACTCTATGCATTGACCGTAATGAAACAGGTATATGGTTAAGTTTAGATTAAGGATTAAGAAGAGATCTAGGGGGAGAATGTTAGTTAAAAGATCTCTCGGGGGAGAGGGAGACCAAGTCCCTCTCCCCCACGCCTGGATCTAGCGCCCTGATCGGAGGCGCCCCAACCGAATTCGGTTGAGGGGCCCCCGTCGCGCGGCACAAATAAATGGGAGAGGCCGAGCCATGAACACCCATGTTGTTCATGCGCTCAACACTCCGCCCAACATCCCTAGCTAAACCGATCTAAGTGCACTGTGCCGAAGCGGCGAAAAGTCTTTCATCGACCTCTCCGACATCAACATCACTGGACCTAGCTCGCCACTACACCGCGCAATGACGAGCTCCTCTTCATCACAGGGTAAACCCGAAGATAAACAAGTGTCTAACTATTTTCTAACCCTAGCGATCCCTAAGAAAATAGCCTATCAATCAGTACATAATCGTGAATCTGATTAATTTCTGAAGGAAACGCCGACGAACGGACGAAGCGTGTGACAGTACATAGGCACATGGCTGTAGGTAGAATCAGTCCCTTGGTTCAGTACTTCGGTCGGCCATCGGCGGCTAGAGGCAAGCTCAAGTTGAAATGAGCTGTGAATTCGTCACCGCCATCATCTGCTACTTGCACACATCACTTTAACCAGACTCAAATTACGCGCGAAATATAATAAACTAGTACTAACTACTAACTACATCTTAAGCTTGAGTTAACTGTTAACCAGACAGTTTAAGACCATCTCAGCCAGCACGATCTCAAGCTTCACGCAACCCTAGACTATATATAATCATGTGATGTGATTGCCAGTCTCGCATCACTTTCGGGCTATCTCGATCTTCGATCGATCGATCGAAATAGAAGCACACTAGGTTGTCACTAGCTAGCAACAGCTAGCTAGCACGAAGCAAGCAAGCAGAGGGATATATCGATCAATGGAGGCAAGAGTTGTTGGATTGGCGTTCCTCGCCGTCACGTCGGCGGCGCTGCTGTCGCCGTTCGCCGTGGTTGGGCAGCTGAGGGCGGACTACTACGCCAACATCTGCCCCAACCTGGAGACCATTGTCCGGAGCTCCGTCAAGCAGTCCATGGCCGCGTCCCCGATCTCCGCGCCCGCCACTCTCAGGCTCTTCTTCCACGACTGCGCCGTCAGGGTACGTCGAAACCCGTCGCCTTCTGACGCAAATCTGACGATCAGATCAGTAGTAACCACGGCGATCGGAACGCGCGTGTGTATATGCTTGTTGCAGGGTTGTGATGCGTCGATCATGATCGTGAACTCCAACGGCGACGACGAGTGGCGGAACTCCGACAACCAGTCGCTGAAGCCGGAGGGGTTCCAGACGGTGCTGAGCGCCAAGGCCGCCGTCGACAGCGATCCGCAGTGTCGCAGCAGGGTGTCCTGCGCCGACACATTGGCCCTCGCCGCAAGAGAATCTGTCTACCAGGTAATCGACTAGCTACGTACGAGTAATCACTGTGTAATTAATTTTATCGTGAAATCTCGTGTGCAAATTAAGCTGCAACTGACTCTGTTTGCATGCATGGCTGGTGCAGAGTGGAGGGCCCTACTACCAGGTGGAGCTGGGCAGATACGACGGCAGGGTGTCAACCAAAGACAGCGTCGTGCTGCCGCATGGCACCTTTAACCTGGACCAGCTCAACGCTTTCTTCACGAGCCTTGGCCTCTCCCAGACTGACATGATCGCTCTATCAGGTATGGTAGCTCACTGTCACTCTACGCGTCGTCTAAAATTGCGCCAGATAGCTGTACGCGTCCGTCGATCTGCTCATCTGCTGCACCTGCACACCTTTTCTGCATATGTACGTTGCTTGGAATGGATATATTTCAACCTGTATGAACGATCGGTCACGTGACATGGGGCGCGAATTCAGGAGGGCACACGTTTGGCGCGGCGGAGTGCAGGTTCTTCCAGTACAGGATTGGCACCGACCCGGCCATGGACTCATCGTTCGCGGCGGAGCTACGCAACACCTGCAGCGCCAGCGGCGGCGGCTTCGCGTTCCTCGACGGCGCGACGCCGGCGGCGTTCGACAACGCGTACTACAGCAACCTGCAGCGCGGCAGGGGCCTGCTCGGCTCCGACCAGACGCTGCACACCGACCAGAGGTCGCGCGGCACCGTCGACTCCTACGCCGGGAGCCAGAGCGCCTTCTTCGCCGACTTCGTCGCCGCCATGACAAGGCTCGGGAGGGTCGGCGTCAAGACGGCGGCCACCGGCGAGATACGCCTCGACTGCCGGTTCCCGAATTAACTTTCTAGTAGACACGCCGTGCCCCGTATGTTCACGCTAGCTGCTATGCACATTATTGGCACTACTTGTACAAGCATTCGATCACTCGGTTCATGGATTGTTACTAGTACGGCAGCTAGCTGATCACGACGAATGTCACTGTAATAATCTCGATCATATACATCTTCATATCTGGTCAGATTTTTGGTTGTGGATGATAGTTTGAAGTCATCAGACTGATCCCTTGATTTATGGCCTCCTGGTTGACGAACATGATCTAGTATTTTCGTGGTAGCGGCAAAGTCATGCCGATCCTTGTGAGCATGGAAATATAGATTTTCCTTACCTATATGCCAACTATTAGTGATTAGCAATCAGACCGCAGTTTTATGTATATTTGAAGTCGGTTTTGTAAAAGCAAGTATTCGTAGACGGTAGATCCTTATACGCGAACAGAGAGACACGTATATTTATACATGTTCAGGGATCTAATCAAGTAATATCCTTGAGTATTGTTTATATATATGGATGTACAAAGTCCAATATGTATATTAGAAGCTTTAGTTTAGACCTAATCCACTATCTTTTTAGGGTTTATAGTGTGCTATGTTGTGATTTGTGAATGTCGACTTATCTTTTGAGAGTTTAGCTTGAGTTGGCTTGCTGTGGTCGAACCCTCCTAGCATAAATTACATCGTGTTTATATATTTAGGTCCTATCATATCCTGTAGGACTTCATAGAGGTAAATTAGTCACGTACAAGTAAGTACTCCCGTAGGATTTTTATAAATATATATGTTTCGGTATTTGAGGGTGTTCCTTGTTTATTACATATCTGAAAGAATGTAACCAATTTATTCCTTCTCTTAGCTACAGATTTGAATGTGATTCAAACTTAGCTATTATTCGCCCATTAAGTGCAGACAAGTCCATGGGCCGGAATTCAGGCAGGTTCGACATCTAGCCAACTTCCATCCCCAAAACTACCCACCGCGCGCGGCCCCAAAGCCGGACACGCGGTCACCAGTCTCCTCCCTCTCGCTCGCCGTGACATGTCTCACTTTCCAATCCCTCACCATCTTCAAGTCGTCCTCGTCGTCGTCCTCTTAAACCCTTCGCGACCCATTCATCAACTGGATGCCGCGAGACTGCGTCGCGGTCGCCTCGTCCCAGGCTAACTCGAGCCGTGCATGGCCGGCCGCC
Source organism: Zizania latifolia (assembly GCA_000418225.1). Taxonomy (NCBI): domain Eukaryota; kingdom Viridiplantae; phylum Streptophyta; class Magnoliopsida; order Poales; family Poaceae; genus Zizania; species Zizania latifolia. The sequence goes on from KE373189.1 coordinate 125,859, forward strand.
GCGCGTTCACGTCAACTTGGAGAGAGACCTCGGATGTACGTCTCTCTCACGCGGCGACCGACTTGCGATGTCATAACTGCCGTGGCCTGTTCGTGCTGTACGAATTAGATCGCAACACTGATTCTCACTGGAGAAGAACATACTAGCGCGAGCTAGCTATCACGGAAAACTTTGATCCGGTCCTCTCGACGAGTACAATTGCTACTGTGGCTTTCGTTGATTTATGTCGTGGAATGAGTCGCGATGCATGTGGTTTTTGCTTTGTTTTGTCTATCCAGATGGGACCGGGTTGACTTCACTGTTCCATATTATTATATCTCCCGGTCAACCACGTCACTAGCTAGAAACGGGTTGTGAGCATCTGACACCGGATTTCATTAGAACTTCAGTTGAGTGTGCTGGGACGAGAGCAGTACTAGTATAGGTGACCTTCTGAGAAGTCCTCGTATCATATTCTCGTCACGTGGCTTTTAAACAAAGTCAGACCTGTCCTATCAATGTTGGGTGCAAATTATTGATACAGAAGGACCACGCAAGTTGTAGTGACACCACACCAGTACATGTTACTCATCTTGCAGGGATGTACAAGAAATTAATCCTCTGTAAAATGTCAAAATAATTAGCATGCAATCATACTTGGACTCACATCACACTCACGGGTTTAATCACAAACGCAATCTGAATCTACTACAAATTCTGCAAAATCACACCAAAAAATCACACATTTAGCCCAACCTAGCTCAGGGCAGTCAAAGATTGTAGTAGTTTTGTAAAAACCGTTGTGAGCCGAAAAAACAAATATCACTTGTATTATTCTCAATTGTATTGAGCCGAGAATCTATAAAATTTAGGTTTAAGCGACTTTTATTTTGCACTTTAAGAATTTATTGTTTTTCATGAATCTAGATCGTTGGATTGAGCTATTTGTTTCAGTTTTTAGATTTTCAGATAAAAAGAGGGTTGAAAAATCGCAACCCAACATACCCTCCATCATTTTTTGATTTTCTTTCACGCGTTCGCCGGGCAGACCATCACTTGTTCCTAGCATTTCTCTATTTCTCTATCAGGTAGCAATCACTTGTCCAGATTCAAGCAATGGGTTTCATGCTCGGCACCTATACCAGAAGTCTAGAACTTCTGAGATAACAGGCCATGCCCTGCACACTGTGCATGTCAACCACACGCAAAATCATAGCGATAACTAATCTTTTTGGACATTGTGCCATTCATTTCTCTTCCAGACTAGTCCAAATCTGATATTGAGGCACTACAGCGTGGCGACTTGTAGTGGTAGTAATGGGTGATGGTTGAAACAACGCGGAAATGCCGTGTCAAATGCATCTTGAATCATTCTTACACTCTCCTCTCAACCCATCATCCTCGTAATGGATGTACACCCTCAATTTGCCCGTAGGTTCATAATGGTCATGAAAGATCATCTATGCTATCTGATGCTGACTTTGAGTTCTGTTTAGCGTGAGTGTCATTCTCAATCTATTAATTAGCTCGAATGAACTATTGTTGGAAGGAAATGGTCGTCCAAGCACTGTCACTCAGCTAGTCCACCAGCTATTGGCTTTCTTTGAGACAGATTTTTGGTAGTTTATATTTAATAAAATGAATTATGTGATAAACTAAAATAATTATAATCAGCTTAAATAATAATTATAATTAGATACATAACTAGTAATTATAATAGGTGTCTATGTGCTTATCCAATAATTAGAATTATATTATAATTTTGATTATTCTAAGTTATTCTAAATAGGGCCATTGACTGGCTGAGAATTTGTGATGAAAGTTTTCGAATTGGTATGAAGTGTTTATCTTCTCAATCTCTGCGTTCCACGACAGAAATATATTAGCGATTTTTGCGGTTTCTGATTGCAGTCCGTATTCCAAATGACAATGTTTATTTCAGCGGTGCGTAAGCACATTTTATTATTATTTTTGCGTCGTCTTCACTGAACTGAAATCCAATTCAGCTCGCTCGACTCTAAGCAGGTCAACCGGCCGCCGGCCCAACTGAGCCTTTTCACGTTTCTGTCTTGGTTTTGTGGAGACCAGCTCAGAAGGATAACTGGGCCCAGATTTATGAGATCAAATTGTAACCAATTGGCTTGTGCTCCCTTCTGCTTATCCCTTTGCTTGTGGAGTTGTGGATTTAGCCGAGTCGTGGTCTCGATTTGCCGGCCGGGGCCCAACTGGGACCGTGAAACGCCATGGCCGCGCGGCTGCTACTGTACAGTGTACAGGCGTGGATTGTTATTTGTTACTACTTCTTTACGTGCTGGTGTGAAGTGTGAACTCCTGCATTACTACCACTCCGACATGGCTGGTTGGTGAATGCGAAACATTCCCAAAACTGGGATTGATTAGCGTACGCAGTGACATGCGTGCGTGCAGACAGGCAGACAGGCTAGCCGCCGCGCCAATCCTCTCCTCCTCCCCTCCTCCCACGACTCATCCAGGTACTCGAGACAGACAGACAGACAGCCAGCGGCGCGTGCGTGCGTGCGTTCGCGCGCCCGAATTCCCGTGTACCGATCGTGTCGGGGAGTCCGGCCTGGACCAGCAGCTCTCGCGGCGGGATTTCTCGGGTCGGCTCGGCACGGCACGCACGCCAGCGGCGCGTACGACGATCGCGCGCATGCGTGTTCACTGTATTCCAACGTTAGTCGAAACCCACGATATCTGTTGACGATAAAACTACCTCGATTTAATTCACCGTACAATAAATTAGCTGTTACAGGCAAAGCTACGAGTTGTTACCGTAGTTTTGTAAATCTAGTGTCAGTTGCCGGTCGCGGGCAAAGTTTGATTTGACGACTCAAACGATCGACTGGGTAGGTAGTGTAGTTGCTTCCAGAGGGGATAACTCTGGCTCTGCTCTGGCCAGAGTTCTGCACTCTACCAGCTCTACACTTCACCTGTGAACTCTGTCCTGTGGGACCTGTACTCCTGTACTGTACACTGTGGCGGACTGGCGGTGTGTGCGCGCATGCATGTAGCATACAAAAAGCAGCGGACGTGCGTTGCATCCGCGTGCATTTCCATGGATCGGCGCGGCGCCCGCCTGTCTCGGCCGAACGATCGATGGAAGCGGAAGGTGGGCCGTCGCTTTCCGGTTAATCCATTTTCCTCGCGAACCTAGATTAGCTCCACGAGATGGCCTCCATGAGTCCATGACACAGCTTGTGCGGCCACTTTTGTCCATGCGTCGCAGCCTCGATTACGCGTGGCCAGCCGTCATCTCCGTCGAGGCCAGCCTGTCATTCGGCACACCGAGCCCGGCAGAGTGCAGGTCCGTCCCGGGGCAAGTGGGAGCCACCACACATGTTACCAAATCTCGAGACTCTTCGAAAAATAATTTCTATATATTTTTGTATGAGTTTTGGCTCGTTCTAGTGATTTGCGATACACGCTAAAGTTATTCAGTCAAATGAAAAGTTCAATCTATATTCGATATTTTTGTTTCCTGGTTATTATAACCGAGATTATTGAATAGTGATATAACCTCTCAAAAGTTTGAGATATAACCTAGAATTTTCCGAGACAGGCTTGACCGTATGCTACTCTGTTGCCACGACAAAATGTATTTATGTACGTCTGTCTATGAGTCTATCTATCTCTCTAATCTATATCTAGGAGTATCATCTATCTGTCTATGCATTTGTCGCCTATATTACTAGTATCAGTATCATGATACCATCTTTGCATACATGTATGTAGTTTCCTTTGACGTGCGCCGCTGGATGTGGGGGACACCACCTATCTTTGCCGACCCTCGAAGATATACACCACACTACTAAATTTTATTCCATCGCATCACATTACGTAGCTTTTTCGAGTTTTAATTTCTGCACTAATTACACACTGTTTAGGTTTCCAAAAGACTGCCAACCGTAAAGCAATCTATGTACGTGTACGTATCTATCAACTCCGATCCAAAGGAGATCGATCGATCGATGATGAGGATATTGTGCATTTAAGTACTTGTGACCGTGACAGCTGGGACCGGAAGAAGATGAACATAATGGGCATGTACATGTATCTGTATCGGAGAAGTGCCGTATACGAATACATGATGAGCAGAGAGCCAAACAGAGCTAGGGCGGCTTGTCACTAGTTTTAAAAAATCAGTGTTTAGTATATTTTATTTACCATATACGTACTTTATAAGTTTAACTTGTTCGTTTTAGAATAGAAATAAGTTCATATAAGACTAGAATAAATAGTATAAATGATTAAGCGTGTATTTTTATCTACTTTCGTTAACCGAATGATAGATAGCTAGATTAGGATACATATGGAACGTGGATATATAGACATAGCCTCGCCGTCGCTGCCCGACGATGTGTCGCCGCTCCATCCATCGCCTAGCTGTTGCCAACAACGAGAGCGGCAAGCGTCGCGTCAAGAGATCAAGAGACGCTGGATCCGATGATTAGGGGACACTTGCGTCGACCATTGCATGCCTTAATTTGCGCCATTAACCGGCTGGATCATCGCTCGCTCACTCGATCGTCGTCATAGCTGGTGACAATTAATTATCTGGTCTTTGCTCACGGGTGGCCAGTGGCTTTGCTTGCTTGCTTGCTTGCTTGCTTGCTTGCTCGTGCGAGCTATACGATGCGTAACGACGCGATCGCGATGATTGGTGGATTGCTCCGGGCTCTGTTTTGGCATCCACCTAATGTTCACGGGCTCAACAAAGACAACAATGTACAGTTAACTTAAACCAATTTTGTATCACAGGATCGATCAATGCATCTCGGGATTGCATTGCAGGCAGGAATCCGACGAACGCGTGCATCGACCATGATGATTACCTTGGCGAACTTATCCCAAATATAGATAAGATCGGTGTTAGTGGTGCAGCATTCGAGAAATTAAAGCCGGATAGATACGGCCACACAAACCACAACGGCCGTGCTGGATGTACGGATCCACCTTATTCGCCACAAACATACTAATAATTCCGATAATCTGATAATAACATTTATTGGCTAAAAAATGACTTTTTTATAAGATCATTATCTTTTTATTTGTTGTTCGGTCGTCAATTTTTAAGTCTCAAGTGTGATGTAATCTCGTTTATATATTATATACTTGTTATTTTATATATCAAATGTGTTTAGATATAATTTATATGATTTCCTAAATAAATTGAGCCATTTTGTATATCACTAATATATCCGATAATGATGTTTATCGTTACTAATATTTTTCAATATTGGCGGTACAGTTTTTTCCATAATACGGTAGCTTTGGCTCCAATTCTTTTATTAAATATAGCTCTAACAAATCTTATATTAAAGATATGAATAGATTAAGTATATTATTTGAGCTATATAATTTATATTTTAAACAAAAACAAAAAATTAAATCATTTGATTTAAACTAAAGTCGTAGCCATCATGCGTGCGAGGCCTGCAGGGTGACTGCTGTGGACGGCTCCCGTTTGTCGCAACAGCGGCTGTGAGAGCAGCTGCAGGAGACCGAGACAGCGGCGGGGTTCCGACGAATAAGCCGTGCTCCGGGGTTTCCATGCCTGTTCCCCTCTCTTCTCTTGCGTGGCTGACGGCGGAAGCAGACAAGTAGTAGAAGCTCGCCTGTGCCAGCCAGCGACGGTGCGTGGTGCCTGCACTGTGGCGACTGTGCTGACTAGCGCGCGGTGGACTGATGACCAGGTCCTGTACGAGTCACCGCGCGGTCGTTGTTGCTCGTATTAGCTGCTGTGGTTTGGGTGAGTCGCCCCATCCTCCTCGTCGGTTGACCTGTTGAACATTTCTATCTATTGTCATATGATATTAGTGGTAGTAGAAATTTAAAAAGGTAAAATCATTACAAAAATAAGTGTCGCGGAGGAATTCAATTGAAATTTTATATAATATGAGTGAGGAGGCAAAAGCGAAAGAGATAGATCCTGACTTACACCAAACACGATAAATTAAAAGTATTAATTTATCATTTTAAATTGATGTTTAATATTATTTATGTGGATATTACAAATACATGACCGATCCTTAGCAAGTATGACATGGGTGATTGCACATGATCCCTAGAAATTTGGAGCCTAAATGCTGATTTTGAAGTATATATATATCTTTTAAAAAAAATTAAGAATATTTGAAAAGATCATTATCTTTTTCTTGGTCGGTCTGTCGTTCGAATTTTAAGTCTTAAGTGTGATATAATCTCGTTTATAGATTATGTCTGTTATTTTAAATATAATCTATATGGTTTCCTAAATAAATTGAACCATTTTATATAAACTCTAACTTATTTTTTATATTACTGGGTTGTTCGGTCGTCAAAATTTTAAGTAGTGTGATGTAATCCTGTTTATAGACTATATATTATTTTATATATCAAATGTTTTAGATATGATCTATATGATTTTCTAAATAAATCGGGCGATTTTGTATAGCCATTTTGTACAAACTCTAACTAATTTTTTCTATATTACTGATATATCCGATAATGATGTTTATCGTTACTAATATTTTCCAATATTGGCGGTGCCCGGCGCGAGAGAATCCGCAGCAAAAACGACGTGGCCTTGCCGTGCCGTCGAAAACGACGACCATTGTGGGCAAAATCGGGGCTGTTTCTTCTTCCTCTGTTCCGGCCAACGTGGCGTTCGCCGTCCTGGCTTGCCCATCAATCGGGGCTTCGCCGCAGGCCGCAGCCAGAAGGTGACAGCTGATCGCGCGTGGATTCACCGGGAAAACCGGGTGGAATCAGGAATGGGGCGTCGTCGCCAAATCTGAACGCAGGTGCACGCCTAACTGGAACGTCGTCCTTCGTTGTCAGAGACTCAGAACCAGTTTCCGTTTCACTTTCACGTGGTTCTTACGTAGTAGAATTTCCAGCAACCTACGTCGTACGACGAAATACATCTTCGACCTCTGCCACTTCGCCCCGTTTGAAAGTGAAAATGAATAGCACATGATCTGGTTTTTTTAACAAACAGCCTGAGTGTTCAAACAACAAATTTAATGTAAAGATTGAGAATGGGGCTCAAAAAGAAGAGACGAGTCACCATCCGCTCCAAAG
>KE373189.1:136527-147254 GCA_000418225.1 Zizania latifolia
CCACGTTGCTTTCGGCGTGCCGGAGTTGGCCGGAGTGGCGCCGCTCGAGCGCGCGCGCGCGCGCTCGCTTTCGAGACGGTTACGCCGCGCGCCTCGTTTTCCTTTTTTTGCGTTTCACCGCGAGGCGGCTTTACGTCTCGTCGACGCGCCGCAGTGTGCCCGTGCCACATGCAGTGGCGCCGCGTGCCCGGCGCAGCGGGGGACAGCGATGATGAGGGTGACATGCGAAAACCTCCGCGTCAGCCACTGCTGCGTGCGCGCCTCGGCAGCAGCACGAGTCCACCCCCGCTTAGCTGTGAGGCAGTTACGCGCCCCTGTCTCTCTCACCGGCGGCCGCTAACCGTCGACTCCAAAAACCGTGGTTTTATCAACCCTGCCTGCCGGCATCACGTACGCTCGTCCTAGATGGGGGCGTTGTGGCGTTGTGTGCGCGCGTCGCAACCGGCTGCGGTGGCGTCAAATCCGGTACTCGCAGAGCGAGCCAAGCAGAAAATTTACCTACCCGACTGCAGTCTGCAACTGTTTCTTTTTCATGTTTGATGACGAATTAGAAGGTGCGGAACACGGGTCAAAAGATTCGGATTAGGCTCTAAAATTTGTGAGGCCGGTGTGAGTAGTTTGTCCGAATTCAGCTGTCCTGTTTACTCGGAGCAGAGTGTGAAACTAACTACAGCTACTGCCTGCTGGGTATGTGGTCAGTGACCACGGTGATGCGATGCAACCGAGTTACTGCGCTGTCGCGCTCGTCTTCCCGTCGGATCCAGTGACCCATCCATCAATTCCCCGGCGAGAAAAACACGACGCGGTTTTGGGCGCTGCGAAGCTTAAATGAGCCGCGTGCGTACGGCAACAGACGCCGGCATCCAACTAATCCGCCGTGCCGGTCGAGCGAGAGAGAAGCTCTCTCACTCGACAGGCAGGCAGGTACTCCGGCAGGGGGTATTCGTAGAGATACGGAGATCAATTATTACGCCTGCCTCGCCCAACTTGGCCGTGCCGAAAATTCTGCTCAAAATACACATCACATGTAGCTCTCAATTGATCGCTAAGACGGCGCTGTAATTATCTCGTTCCTGTAAATTACTCTGATAAAAATTTCTGAATACTAGAATGATAAGAAATCTGAAACGGAGGAGGTACTGTGTATCTGGAATTTCTGAATATCTGATGGTAATTGTTGGTTGGTGCAGACGGGAGGGCCGTACTACCAGGTGGAGCTTGGCCGGCTGGACGGCAAGGTCGGGACGCGCGCCATCGTGAAGCACAGCCTCCCCGGCGCCGCCTTCAACCTGGACCAGCTCAACAAGCTCTTCGCTGTCAATGGCCTCACCCAGACCGACATGATCGCACTGTCAGGTATTACAGTTTATTTTTTGCTCTCACAAATCGAAAAGTTCGTTCTGAATTTAGACTGAATGTTGTTGTTGCTGTAGGGGGGCACACGATTGGGGTGACGCACTGCGACAAGTTCGTGCGGCGGCTGTACCAGTTCAAGGGGGCGGCGCCGCAGAACAGCCCGCCGATGAACCTTCTCTTCCTCCGGCAGATGAGGCAGACGTGCCCGCTCAACTACAGCCCGAACACGGTGGCGATGCTGGACGCCGTCAGCCCAAGCAAGTTCGACAACGGCTACTACCAGACGCTGCAGCAGATGAAGGGGCTGCTCGCCTCCGACCAGGTGCTCTTCGCCGACCGCCGGTCCAGGAGCACCGTCAACTACTTCGCCGCCAACCAGACCGCCTTCTTCGACGCCTTCGTCGCCGCCATCACCAAGCTCGGCCGCGTCGGCGTCAAGACCGCCGGCTCCGACAGCGAGATCCGGCGAGTTTGCACCAAGGTCAACTAGTAGAGAGGGTTCGTTGCTGAACTCTGTGTCTCTCTTCTCCTCTCGACCGATCTTCTCCTCACTGTTTCACAGTCCACCACAGTGCATTTGTTCCCGCCAAATTCTTTTCTTGATTCTTGTAATCATAAAGTATCATACATTAATTAGGATATTTTCAGGGGCCTACCATGTGATATGATAGGAGGTGCACTTACAATGATCATGATGTACTGTAAATGTTTACAGCTGGTCCAGTTAATCAAGTATATCCCACATATGCCCTTCCTCTCTCTTTTTTTTTGAAATTTGCAATTCAGTCTCAAAAGGATGGTGGTACTACATTGAAATCTCATTCAGATTCAGTGGCTCCAGGCTGATGACAGAGGATTCAGAATGCATGCATGATGCATGGATGGTCCAGGTTCTACCATTAATACAGCCAGCATCAGCTGTAAATGCCCTTCAGAAACCATGTGACATTTCAGCCATAAGCACTCATGCATAAAACGTTAAAACCTGAGAAGTCAGCCATAAGCGCTCAACCATAAAACGTTAAAACCTGAGAAGAAATATATGTATACTTCTATTAATACCTGTTTGGTACAGCTTCATATCTAAAATAGATATGGAGTTGAGCTGTAGAAAGGTAGTTTCATCATTTTTATGTGTTCTTTGAAATAGGTATACATGTTGTGCTCTTAAAAATTTGAGTCTAGTAGAGTTTGAATCGGCTCCAGCTCGGATCTGGGAGACGAAGCTTTGCCAAATAGCCCATTCCTAATTAGGTACTCTTAGAAAACTCATGAAAAAGATCTAGCCATCCATCCAGGTGATATAAAATTTTTTACCCTTACATATATTATATGTTTTTTTTACCCTTACATATATCATGCCCACTGCAGTTTGTCTGTAGAAGGATAAGCTTGGTCCTCTCATCTGCATTCTGGAAATGAAATGAAAAGGAGAACACAATCTCATACACACACACAAGGAATAAGTGACTGGGATGTGATTGTATGACACTATAAAAGCAAGCTCTCCATAAACCGCTGCTTTTGTAGGTCAATCACTGACATTCCAACCAAATGGCACAGGCTTTGCACAGCATAACTTCATGTGTTGGTCTGGCACCGTCGACAAGTCCCTTCTTGATCAAAATCCGACTTTGCAGTTTCCTAACCTACTGATGCGATACCTTTAAGCAAAAAAAAAACTCTGGATTCAACTTGGATTCAACTCTGGATTTAAGCAAAAAATTCTAAGTCAGCTGAACTTCACTATGCCAGAGTTATTGGTGCAGCATATTATTTACTGCATGAACACTGTAATTTGCTTTGTCAGATGTTCTGATAAGTAGTCTGAATCAAGTTTGCCTAGTTGCTTGGATAGATAATCTGAATATTAAGTTTGATATGAATTGAACACTGAAGACTGAAAGTCACTTTGAAATGCGCATGGCAGCACAAAGCTCAGTAGTCAACATACACGTCACAGTCTTGTTCGTAACCACATTGTGTTTCTCGCCCAGCAATTTTTCTTGACCTTGTGAAGAACATGCCTTCCAATGCTAGGCTAGCTAGCCGCCTTAACAGAAAGATTCAGCATGGTCCAGACCTTCGAACTAGTAGTACTCGTCGATTTGATCGGCAAGGCTAGCTATCGATTTTAGCAATAGAAGCATGTACTTGCTGGCGATAAATTCTAAGCACCCAGCGAAATATTTCTGATAGACTGCATCAACTTGCACACCAGCTTCAGTTCTTGACCATGTCATTCATGGAGTGCAGTAGTGTGCCCAACCTAGACAGCTCAACTTCCTGAAGTTTCAGAATGCTCCTGTTACATTATTTATAGCCAATTCATAAATCCAAACTGTATGAAGGTCATAAACTACAAAACTAGCTCTCAGTTTGGTCCCCAAGAGAGTGAAAAATAGGAATCATAAGTCCGTAAGCACATAGGAATTAAAGTAATGTTGAGTTGGTGATAGATATGTGACTCTAGAACGCAATTCCTTATGCTTGCCACAGACCACTGCTTTTCCTTTCTAGGCCTGCACTATTCAATCTTTTGTCACAACTCCTTTGGGATTATGCGCCGTCGCTTTCTTAATGGAAATCAGCTGTCACAACTCATAACTAAATACAGCTTGCTTTCCCAACTAACTTAACTGAAGAAAAAATGTTGGGACCAGTTTTCAGTGAGCACCTTACGGCGTGTTCTATTGACAGTACTATACTATTAGTAAAATCGATCTTGACTGTTGACTTCTAAGTGTAAAATAGTATTTTAATTGATCATTTTTTGGATATAATCATTACTAAGGAACTTTCATATATTTTTTCACCAGCCGGTTGCATCACTCTTTTTTGGACGATTTTATCCATTCTAAATACTACTACCACTAATCAAGATAATATTGAAATCATTTTAACCCTTGAATAAAAGTATGTAAGAGTTGAAATTCATTCTACTAGTAGTAGAATATACCATAAAATTGTTCTTTTCAATTGATAAGATAAAAAATGCCATTTGGTAAAACCTGTTTCACCTATTTCCATCCATTCGGAAGCACCAAAGCTCAACAGCTTTTTTACTTGATAAAATTATTGAAGAAACAATTCTAATGGCATGTGCCATACATAGTTCCCAAAAATGCTACCAACCTCCAGTTTCCATTCTCAATTCTCCCCTCGTCAGAAAGCCTCTTATCTTGTGCAAACCATGCCCATTACCCAATGCATACATGATTTTAGTGCAGCAGAAAAGGTGATTGTTGTGCCCATTTGTACCTTGTGGGTCCCTAAAGCATCTCAAAAAACCAACACAAACGTTGCTGCTGCATCAGGTGGCATGCATGGCCAATCAATCTGACGATGTCTCCCTCTTTTTGCATAAAGATAGCAGCAAGGCATTGAAATCTACCTATTAATTACCTGTTTGGCTCCAGTTCCGAGTTCATACAGAGTTTGTACGGTAAAATGAAATGGTTTACACTTTTATTTAGTCCAAAATAAAAAATAGATCACTTAACTAAATACCCTAAATTCATTTACAACTTAAGATCTAGAGCTAGGTTTGACTAGTTTCAAAAAATCTTGAATCTGGAGCTATGCCAAATGGGGCCTAAGTTTGATTCTAACTACTGATGTCCAAAAGTAAAATAATACCATGTTAAGCTCTTGTGAGCCATTACTAATAACAAAAGTTCAAGAAGAAAGATAGACTGCATCACTGTGTGACAACAATGGATCTCCCATAATCACATGAAGCAGTTCTAATCTAATGGCCTGGGTCTAAGGAATGAACAGACTTTGTGTCCCATAAATCTCCAATCACACATCCAAGATAATCAATGTTAATAACCTCTGCACAGAACATCATAAAACACTGGGGATCCTCCCAAGTGATGGTGGTTAATTATGAGACTAATGGTGCCAGATTTCGTACCAAGGTCTTAATAATAGATCGTGCAAAAACACTGAATTGCAGAGTTCATATTGAATGACGACATGATTGTGTAGAACAAGATGATGGTATTGGTATCCATTGAAAGAAAAGAGAGAACTTTCAGCATGTTTAATAAGCCCAAAGCAATGTAGCCATCCTTCTTCTCTGACATGAGAGAATCGATTGTGGGCTGCAATTAGAAATGTATATATAAAGCCTATTGTGGGCCTTAGAATTTGGGATGGATCAGCTTATTGCAGGGAAGCTACTTCAGAATGTTCGTGTCTGCAGTCTGAAAGAATATCAAGAAAAGTTGTAAGTTTCAGAAGACAATACCTGATCATCTGAACGGTAAAAGGCTCCGCTTTGGAATTATCTGCATGAAACTATAGTATCAAGGCAAAAAATTGGTTCAGTGTCCTGGCAATTCAATTTCACCCTATCACCATCATGGGAGATCCAAGGCTAGAAAGAGAGAGGATAATGCTCAAGGCTTGAGGGGTTAACTCGCCATTGATGGCAACCGCTTCTTCTCCAACTTCAGGCACACCCACACGGCCTTCTTCTTCATCCTCCTATACAGGACCAGATGCTGCCTCCAGCAAGTATCCAGCGCCATTGCCAAGCCATCGGCGCTGGCTGCTTGCGTCGTCAATATCGGCATATCGCTGCAACTAACCATCCACACGCCGTCCAGCTGCTGCGGCTGCCCTGCCGGAGACGGCCGCTGCGTGCGTGGCCGTGGCGGGGCTTGTCGGAGTCGACGCCACTCTCCTGGTTGGTAGGCCGCCGTCGCCGTCAACGCAACGCTTGCTGAACTAATTGCTGATAGGCTGATAGCTTGAAGGCCACTTCACTCAACTCAGCTGATTTTTCTGATGCTGCCATGTTCCACTGTTGATATCTGCATCAGTTGCCCTTTGACATCGCCAGAAAAGGATCAATGGCATCATCCTCATTAACTAGCTGCTCAGGGTTTATCATATAATCTATCAGAGAATTGTAAAGGTTATAATTTGCATTGGGAAGCCAAAAGAATAATCACAAAGTGTGCTGTATGTTCCTGGCAGATAAGAGTGTTACGACTTACGACCAGCCTAGAAGTCTGTTCAGTCCCTTCAGGGATGTCAAAATGAAATAAATACCAAGAAATTATTCATGCATACTCTATTCCACTATGTTTCAGCAATTCATTGCAAAACTTCTTCCTCTTTCGGTAATCAGTAATTGCAAATCAAACATTAGGTAGGGGCGAAAGTGAATGCATTTTTATTAACATTCCAACCAAGCAGAATTTCAATTATTGTGACCATAGTCCAATCAAGCCGAAATTTTTCACAAGGGTTCTCTGGTCTCTTTATCTGATGGCAGGTGATGTGTACCGCGAGAGAACCAAATATCGAAACAAAAATTTACAGGTGTTTCCAAGAGGGAAACAATCTATCATATTCACAAATTTGAGTGAATGGAGTCAGAGTCTACCATGTCTAACACTGTTTCATGATAATTCATAATATTTATGGGTTTGAACAACCTATATTCATGTGCCCCCCTTGTCCATCTGTGAAGGCGTAGCTGAAGTTTTGCATATTGGGCACCAGTTCTTCTGTCTAAGCCATTCATGAATGCAGGACACATGGTACTGATGCTCACACTGCATCCTACCAACTTCTTCCCCCTCCATGTATTCCTCCTGTAGCATTCAGTCAGTGTCAATTGGAAACACGAAGAACAAGAAAATAGATGCCTACTGTAAAATAAGTATGCAAATGTTAATGAACGAGACATAAAAAACAAACAACAAAGAAAATTATAGAGTGGAGAAAACATGAAGGAAGGCACAATTTGATATCTTTGAGAAATACCTGGCATATGCTGCACTTGACGTCATCTACAACAGTTCTGTTCACTTCAAGGTCTGAATTTGGTTTCTTATACACCCTTCGATTGAGACACTTTGCAAACTGCTCATCAGATAGGGCAGTGCTCACAGAGCCAATTCGCTCCTCTAATGCTAATAGTTCCTGAGAAAAAAGACAGAAAACATAGAAGCTTCTGAATTCAGAACCAGATGAGCACATGACTATTCTTAACAAAGGAAAGAGCTGTTTTAATTGAGACCTTGAGGGAGAATCAACATGATGAAAGCAATACCTCATAAGACATGTTGTCAATATCCATTCTCATATCTCTGTGCTGGTCATGCAGGCCAAGGCCGCTAAGGAACAGGTTAGTTTCCAGCACCAGTAATTGCTGACAATATTTTTGACAAGAACAAATTTCAGTGCCAGGTTAGCAAAAATTGCTGCCAATATTTCCGGCAACACATTTCAGTGCCAGGTTAGCAACAAAAGAAAAACTGAAATCAAGTACAAGTACTAACCTCATAAGTCAATCCATCATCTTGTTCAATCCTGTCTAATGCTAGCAATACCTGCAAACAGGAATCAGGCCAAATATCAAGAAACCGTAGCAGCCAATACAATACAGTATATTGCAAATATATGATATTTGGTCAATTCCATCCTGAACAAAACCTAAGCACCATATCACAACTCAGACAAGTATGTTACAAGTTCCTCAAAAAATAACCTCCTCAATTCCTTCCATGTTTATACGCCTGTAGCCATCTCTCTCCACCAGCAGACCATGAAATATTTGTGGTGGGCTTTCCTCAGGGCGATAACTTGATCTGCTCCTTGCTGTCCGATTACTTGAGCCTTGACGACTAGATGAGTATATTTCATGAGGTAATTCCATAGAAAAAGGCCTAACTGATCTCTGTGGGGGAACATCATCCATGGAGAAATGAGCCCATTCTGGTTGGCGAACCCTTGTAACAGTCTCACGGAGAGCAAACGCACTATCTTCTCTTTCATTCGGCATGCTCACCCTAGCATGCTGAGTAGAAGGCCGTCTAGTTCTTGCTGAATCTGCAGAGTCCTGAATACTTCTGCTGCTAGTCCTTATTGTTTGTTGCGAAGATGATTGTTCAGCAGCTCTGACTCTAGGACCAGTGATGCCAGGGTACATGACAGGTGAATGGCCTAAACTAGATTGTCCACTTATGCCCCTTGGTCTAGAAGAACTCTCTCCATCGTATCTCCTGTTTCTCATAACCTCAACCCTCATATTATGGACAGAATTAGATGAAGAGCAGCCAGACGGGAAAACATCAGATATTGATGTGCAGCCAAGGTTTTTTAGACCACGTCTCTGTACCCCAGGATCAGCACCAGAAGATTTCATGCCATTGGTAGAATTTCGAGGTATAGTAGACCGATTAACAAAAGTAGAAGCAGTTTGAGGTCTATTTTGACTCGGTTGTTCTTTATCCTTCTGCTGATGTGATTTAATTCTCAATGCAGTATTTCTGACTGTGGAGCCAACTGCATGTGTAGGCATCCCTGAAGAAACAGAAGAATCTAATAGTTCAAGATCCAGTTCTGCAGGCTGATCTTCAGTAGTTGATGTGGACAATAAATCTTCAGACTCAGCATGCTCACCATATGGATGCACACCTTCCTCAACAACGGCTCTCTTGCTACTCTGCAGACGTCTGGTCCCAGTTCTTCTGCTACTGCTTTCTGCATTGTCTGCCTCTACCAAAAAGGGGCGTCTTTGCTTTTCTTCAAAATATTTTCTGATAGGAGCTTTTGAAGAGCTTGGACATGCAGCCTTAGTGCCTGATGAACGAAATGGCTCATGTAAATATCTTGGCTTCTCATTATTGTCAGCCCACCTGGCCTTCATTGGGTTGAGCTTTGTCTTGTTTGGCCTCTCCTCATTGCCTTGATTTCTGCTAGAGCCTCTTCTAAGAAAACCAGTTGTTGATGTGGATCTACCAGAATCTTCTTCCATAACAAAACAGAGTACAACACACAGATGTATATATCTTCTCCACTACAACTTGTGCTACAGTTCTGCAGCCACAATTTTATAAATGTTAGGAAACAAACAACAACAGAGAACCAATGTTGCCGCAAACAATAAGAAGGGAAACCTGGACATACATGAAAGGCGTATCTAGAAGTGTGTTCAGGTGAGAAAACGTGAAGAAGGTAATGTCGCCTTTCTCCAATAGCACCAAACAATCCGACTTTGCACCTGCTGTTAGTTAATAGTAACAAAAACATTCCACGTCACTCCATGTGAGCCATATTACATTCATTTTTCTGAATTTCTATGAATGCATTACATTGCTAGTGCTACAAGCTCAACCTCAACGGCTTCATTTCTTTCTGTCTTTCTAACCAATCACAAAAAAAAAGCTACCACAAGACAAACACATCTTGATCAAAACTTCCACAACATCATAGATTGTCATATCAGGACGCAGAATTTCCTGCTTAAAACAAAAGGCAGTCTTGGGTGCAAACACTATATACCATATAAGCCACTTGGACTATCGCTCATACCATCATTCTGACACCCCCATACCACGTAATCCCTTTCAATCATAACACTAAGGTATTAAGACAGAAAAAAATACTAGCATTTCAAGCAATTTCCACCGATGAAGAAAAGTTTGCTGGAGACAGGATATATGACACCATCAAAATTTTCCTGGCACAGAACAAACACGATGGCTTCTTAATCGTTTCAAGAGAATTGTACCCATCAATTCAAAAATCCCAAATCTTAGCTCACACCAACAGGAAGATTGATTGCTATTCCCTTGGATTGAAATGCAAAAATGATCGTACATTACTATATATACCAGGCAGTGACTCATATTGAAAAAAACAACACACGCACCATAATTGACAATTTTTTTGGAAACAAACTGCTATTAGACATTACTACTATGTACACCAGAAATCCGGAAGAAACTGGATGGATTAATCGGAGGGGAAGAAATCAATCGACTGCGGATGGACTTCAATCTACTCAGGCTCACGAAGTGACCGCGGAGGAGGAGGAAAAGCTACACGAGAGAACAGTGAATACCTTCAATTCGATTCGAAACGAGACGTCGACCGCGTTGCCCCCACCAAACCTGCTCGCTGGCCGCACAGGCCACAGGGGAAGAGGGCAGTGCGGGGTCGGGAAGGCGTGCAGCCCAACCGGCGGCGGCGACGTCCTCCGCCCTTCTCTCCTCTCCTCTCCTCTCCTCTCCTCTCCTCGCGAGTGGAAGAAACGGAGGAGACGGCGTGCAAATGGAGACGATTTGGTCAGATCCCAATTTCCAAGCGATTTATTAAGCACTTGGCCTTAACGGGTCGCGGGCGTGACGTGCCACGTGGCCCGTTTACAGGCTAACGGAGCCCCGTCTGCACTGTGCACACGTGGCGCGCTGACTGGACGCACGTGTCGCGGGCGGTCCAACCTATGACTCGGTGGCGGCTCACGCGAAGCCGGATCTAACCGTTGATACTGCATCAAGATCCGTGCACGCTTTCCATCTTGTCCACGTCAGAAGGTTCGGCGCCGCTGCCGCTCTCTCGCCGCA
>KE373189.1:152030-164317 GCA_000418225.1 Zizania latifolia
GATGGTGCGATTGACACTACCGCACTGGCATTGCCTTTTTCTGGTAACCCTGTTCTCTTTGACTTAATTTTGCTTTACATAACAATACTAGTAACGACTTACGACGAATTGTGGAAAGGAATGCATCTAATTCAAGTGCGATTCAATACCTTTTATTTTAGTCAGGATGAACTGGTGAAGGACATGGTTGATGCAACAAAAACGGTTGACATGTTGTACCTTTATTGTATCGAGGAGTGGAGGAAGTAGAAACATTGAACTCTCAGATTCGACATGCTACAGAAACCCAACCTCAGAAAGGTACATGGCTTGCTTTAACCTGTCCGCAATTAGAGGGATTTAGAGCATTGCATTCTGTATCTAGTTGGATGTGACTTAGCCTCCCTTCTCAGACTTGAGTACACTTGAATGAGCCCTACCCTGTCTACCAGTCTACCACAATATCTGCTGATCACTAGTGTTTGTCTGTGTTGAACACAAGTTATGTCAATGAATAAAAATACAACGCTTGCTACTGTGTCATGGGCATGGGCCTAGAGGCCAAGGCCCACAACCTAGCCCATTACATGGCGTGAACAGTACCCATGCGGTACTGTATCAACTGTTTAGGAATTGTTAGTTTAGAGTTATGATTAGGTTTCTTATTTTAGAGATAATATTAGATTGAGTTGTAATCTATTTTCTAAATTTAGAGATTATATTTTTGAGAATCAAGTCATGCCATCTATATAAGAATGAGTTGTATCTTTATTTCATAAAGCAATGAGCCAATGAAAAATTAATCTAATCTCTCCCCAATGTTTATCATCCTAGCCTAAAGTCCTCCTCTCATCCGTAGCCACCAACGTCACCCGGTTATCCTCACGGTGGTATTTATCCCGTCATAAATCTGGTTCATGACATATTGTTTCTTATTGTTCCAAATTCAGTATAACCTTTGTTTTCTTAGAAGAAAAAATGGCTAATATATTATCATATATATATATATATATATATTAATTCCTCTGAGTAGTTGACAGAATTCCAAGTTCCTCTTTTCATGTAAGGATGTTCATTCAGGTCGGCCAAATGACCCATGTTGATTTTTGTTCCCTTTTCTGCTCGTTGAGCTTATGGGTTGTGTGATGCTATGAGCTATCTCTGTCAACTGTCAATTGTCAACCATGTAAAACATACAAGTACTCAAAAGATATGTTCCTCTTGGTGTAAAAATAAAATAGCAAATAACAAATAGTCCTGCTATTTGTAAATTTCTGAAAGAAAAGGTATTCAAAAGCATGGTTAAACCTTTTCTTTCCTGTGAAGAAAGAGTCTGTGTGCAAGACTTTGCAGCTATGACTGTTTAAAAATAGCTGAAGGGAGAGAAACGGCAAGAGGTTGGATGTCTCTCCAGGTTTCAACTATGGCCTCACAGTTGCAACTATTTGACAAGGTCTGTTTGAAAACATGAGGCCCTTCTATTGCCCGGCTTTCTCTCATCGTGTTACCTTGACCCCTCTCTCCTTTCCCCCTCCCAAACGCCATTCTTGGCCATTTCAAGCTTAAAAAAGGTATGAAGCCTCTCTCTTCCTCTTAGTTTGAAGACATGCAAAACCGTCGTGCATTCATGGTTCATGCCGATGGTGGTCAAGTGACAATGAATTGATCTCCCTAGGTTCTAGGTATGATAGCTGTCGCCTATGTCTTTTTTTTTTGTCCCTCAATGAATTTGTTTGCCTTGTTTCATGAAAAATCTTGGTTACTGTAATATAAACGAGCAGACTGGTATATTTGCAGAAACATGAACTAATTAAGTGTTTTTGGTTTATGTTTTATGCACCGCTAGAGTATCTAATTTACTTTTCATCTTGCTATATAAGCGAGTTAAGTCTTTTAAAAATTCTCAAAAATTGGCAACATAGATTATGTTGTTATCTAGCACTTTATGTATGTAAAGCTAAATTCAAGCCCTTGAGATGTTAGAAATTTAGAATCAACCTCTGCACAAGTGTTCCTTACAGTAGTCAAACATATTAGAGGAACACCCCAACCCATATCATTCAGATTACTTGTGTAGTAGACTAGTAGTATTAATATAAACAGAAAGTTTTGGGAGTGCAAACCAAGAGTTTAAATGGAAATTTTGAAAACTGAAGAAATTTTGCAGCACAAATGACAAGGAAAGCAATAAAAGAAAGATAAAAGAAAGGTGGAATCAAACTGGAAAACGGCAATGGCAGAATGGCTCCAAAACGTGCAAGGAGTGTTTTGTCAAGTCAAACTATGACAAACTTCTGAATATGATAGGAAACTGATTCCAAAAAAAAGGCATAAACATGCAGTTTAACCTTTGCATGTCTTTCCAGGGACATAGATCAGTGGTGACCATGTCGCCAAACATCTAAATTCTGGAGGACAACCACAGATCTTTCAAATAAAATTTGCACCACCTCATAAATTTCCAAAACCATGGCTCATTCTGCTGTGCTCTGGTCTGATATGCTAAACATGCAAGCTCCAGAAGGATCAATGGTATGATAACTCTCTGCTTTTGATTCGCAGCAGAAGGTAGCAGCCAATGGCCACGCGTTCGTCGACGCGGTCGCGTGACGGCGCACGGCCAAGAAGCACCAGCGGCAGGCCACCGTCGAGCCCGCGCAGCTCCGACTCCTCCCGCCAGCCGGCTCGCTCCTCCTTCACCGCCTCATCGGTCTCCGACAAGCCGGTGCCATCCTTCCTCCGCCCCACCGTGAGTTCGTCCTTGCACAGCTCCGCCTCTTCCTCCTCATTGTCGTCCTCCTCGAAGGCCCCCAGCGCCACCTCGAGGAGGTCCACCGACAAGTCCCCGTCGGGACCGCCGCGGCCGATCACGCCCAAGGCCAAGGTGCCGCCGCCGGCGTCGTCGTCGTCGTCCACGTCGCGATGGTCCGCGGTGTCGCCGAGGCAGCTGATACAGAGAGCGTCCAACGCCATCAAAGCCAGCAGCAAGTCCCGCGCTAAGAAAGACAAGGATGCGGCCACCCCGGCGACCTCGTCCGTCGGCAAGGAGGTGACCACCCCGGCGACCTCGGCGGCCGGCAAGGAGGTGTCCAGTGCTTCTGCCGGGCCCACGAGAGCCCAGTCCGTCGAGGAGCACCACCACCAATCCCCTGAAGCACCTGCCGAGTCGTCACATGCCGCCATGCAAGAAGAGGCTGCTACTGCGGAGCCCAAAGCAGAGCAAGACAAACTTCAGGAGGCGACTTCGCAAGATGTCGCAGCGACAGTGGAGGAGAAAGGTCAAGAGGAACCGGTTGGGATTGGCACAGAAGAGACGAAAGGAGGAGAGGAGGAGGTCGTCATACAGGAGGATGCTGCCGCGGTGAAGACAGAGGCGCCGGAGGCGGAAGAGAAGCAAACGCAATCAGGTGACGCTGCAGAGTCAGAAACGGTGCTTCAGAAGAATCCAGATGATGAGCCGACGCATGTCGCCATTGTCAAAGAAGCATCTCAGGAGTCGACAACGCCGAACGGGCAACAAGACAAAGCACAGTCTAGCATGGTTGAAGAGACAGCCGTAGAGGAGGAGATCAAGGTCGAGGAGGGGCAACAAGAAGAGGCGCCGAAACCTGACGAGAACAAGGCGAACTCTGAATCGAGTGTGATCTCTGAAGATCCAAAGGAGGAAGAACCCGTGGTTACTGAAGCGCAAGAGGAAGTTTCAGAGGTGGTAAAAATGGCCGTGGAACCGAGCATCTCATCAGAGCCAGCGACGCCACTGGACGAAGCTCGCCACGATGTGGAGACAGTTCAAGCAAGCCCGTCAGAAACGACAACGCCGGCGAACGAAGCTATCAACCAGAAGGCAGCGATTGATACGCTGCTGCCCACTTCAGAATCAACGACGCCGGTGAAAGAAGCTGCGAAGGAGGAGGGCACGTCAATGGAGACGGACTCTGAGAAGACAAAGTTGACGTTCAAGGGGAGCAAGGTGAAGACGGCGATGGAGAAGCGGTCGGAGGAGGAACAGCCGAAGAAGAAGGACGTGGCCCGGAGCAACGACGTGATAGAGGAGACCAAGAGCAAGCTGCTGGAGAAGAGGAAGAGCAAGGTGAAGGCGCTGGTGGGGGCGTTTGAGACCGTCATGGACACTAGCCCGGGCAAATCGAGCTGATTTGATTTTGGAGGGAAGCTTCGATTGGTGTGGTGAATTGGTGATGCATCCGTGGTTTGAATTGTGTGGAGTTTGTGATATGATGTCTCGCTTTGTCGTTTTATTTGTTCCATTTATCATTGATTCTTCTGATAACTGAAACAAATGGAGTTAACATTGTTGATTTGTTTGTTTGTTGATGTAGCTGTTTTTTACGAGAATGTAGTTGTGTGTCTGGGAACGAAATCTGTGTATCAAAGACTACCATATAAATATGTATATTTATTCGTATTGTTGTTCCTCAGTATATATTTGTTAGATAGTAGTTCAAATATTTGATAGGTAGAATGTCGAATATTGTACAATAGATAGGTTATCTCTTATAATTTAGAGACACCTTAACTCAATCGATCCTGGCTCTCGTATAAATATTTAGACATCAAACAATCTATACACTAACCTGCTTGAGACATATATTCTCGTCAGATAGATCTCTATATACTAGAGGACTACCTCCGTAAGAGACTGAGCTGTATAAACTCTATATAATATCTTGGCTTAAGTAGGCAAGCAATCTTATTCTCTCTACTTGTCGTATCGTATATTCTGTCGGCATGGTGTATTATTAAGTACATTGCTAGGTTTTTAGATTTATATTTGCATGTAAATATTGGTATTGTGATCATGTTTGTGCTGGTGGATTTTTACGATTTAAGAGCATTTGACCTTATTTCATACAATACGTCCAGAGGTTGAGCCAAGCCTAAGGCAACTAAGGCCAAGCTTAGGCTGGGCTGCTTGATCCTATTTAAATACCATTAGAAATTATGAAAATTTTGGAAATCTAAGACAAGTAGTTATAACTAAACAATGACAATGCAATCTACCATTATGCTCCCAACTAGATTTGTTTTCCCCTCCATTGTACATCGAATTCGACCTATAGTTTTGGAGTAATAAATATCATAATAGCCTGTATTTATGCTTACGTACCAAAATAGATGATAGTGTTTGGAAAAAATTACAGCCAATCACATTCTTATGTGCCAAAATGCCTCTTTGAAATCCAAATGTAAGGTCTCCTTTGGAATGTAATTTTTTCACAAGAATTTTGCATAAATTGATAAACTGAACTAATTCCTGTAAAATTATTTTGAAATTTTTACGTTACACGTCCGAATTACACCGCGGACCAGGGCGTACTTCTTCTAGAAGCAGCGTCATTCAGCGATCGATCGACGAATGATCAGCTGAGCTCGAGGAAGCGCCGTGCCATGGGATGCTTGGCATCGGACAGCTCCGACGGCGGGAGCACCTCGACGACCTCGCCGTCGACGACGAGGCAGACGAGATCGGCGATCCGCTGGATCTGCTTCACGCTGTGTGAGACCATCACCGTGGTGAGCCCCCTCGTCTTCTTCAGCCGCACGATCGCCTCCTCGATGTTCTGCGTCGAGATGGGGTCCAGCGCGCTCGTCGGCTCATCCAGCAGAAGCACCTGCAAACATCGCAACCCCCAATCTGAATCCGACTCCGAAACAAACGTCAACGACGGCGGGATCGAGCCGGGCGTGCCTCCGGGTCGTTGGCGAGGGTGCGGGCCAAGGCGACGCGCTGCGCCTGGCCGACGGAGAGCTCGGACGCCGGCCTGGAGGACAGGGCAAGGTCCAGGTCGGCGAGGCTCAGCAGCCTCTGCACCTCTGCATCTGTCAGCTTCTTGCCGCGCAACTGCGGCCCGTATCGCACGTTGTCAGCCACGGTTCCTGGTACAAGCGACAGATCATTTCAGATTTTTCCTTGCAAAAAAATCAGATTTGTTTGGTGCACAGGAATCAATTCCAGCTCTTAAGGGAATCTAGAGTTTATAGCTTTGGGAAACAGAGATGAAATTTGACCCCTTTTTATTTGATAAAATTGATAATTTGTCATTGTAAACTTTTGGCTTCAACAATTTGTCAGCCTAAACTTTTGCTATTTGATTAAATGCCATCTAAATTATCAATTTTCCATTTTTATTTCCTCTTGTCATGTATCTTAGCATTAAGCATCACCAGTAGCAGCATCAATGCACAGCATGCTGGCACAAATCATCCCTTCTACTCTCTGGCCTTCACAATTATCAAATCAGAAAACCTTGCTTATCACCTAGGCTCATGATGTGTTGGATCCAAATCACCCGTATTCTTGAGCTATTTTAGGCTTTTTTGCTCTGTTTTGTGAAACTTCTAGTGTAACAATTCGCTAGAAGTTGAAAGTTGAACACCGCTTTGTCCTTAAAAAAGCCAAAATCTCTTATCTACCTGCTTCCGAAATAAGATGGCCACCAAATGCTCAACTTGGTTAAAGTCTTTCTTGTCAAAAGCTATCAGTCGGCCTTAATTTGTTAGGTGTTGACAGCAACATGGCCATATTTTATCATAATTTCCATTGATTATATATAGCTTATCGATAACAACTTGGCTAATTGATCAATATAAGAAGCAAGGCTTGCTACACTACGATAAATGTTTTAGACAGTTTCAAATTCTAAAAAACAGTGAGTATTTAGTTAATAAGAATCTAAAGACAATATTATTTTATATCTTTTGAATTCTAGTATATTTTTAGATTCTGCAATAATTGAGTTTTACGATCTCAAGCTAAAATTTGAACTGTTTAAAATTGCTTTAGATTTTAAAAGTAATTGTAACCATTAGCTATGAAAAGTTCCTGAAAATGTCAAACGTAGTTGTCTGCTCGTCTGTGGTTGCTCTATTTTTGAAACATTCTTTTGCAGAAAACTTGGGTAATTTCAAATCATCTGCTTTTATTCTTTTAAAAAAGATCATCGTTTTCATGCCATTAAATCGAAGAAAGTTTGAGATCAGGAACACGGTAAGGGTGTGATCGGCTTGCTTACCGTCGAACATGGCGGGGAGTTGGAAGAGCATGCCGACCTTGCGGCGGAGCGTGAGGACGTCGATGCCGCAAATGTCGACGCCGTCGAGGAGCACGGCGCCCGGAGCGGGCTCCCAGAGGCGGCTGAGCGCGCGGAGGAGCGTGGACTTGCCGCTGCCGCTGGGGCCGATGATGCCGACGACCACCCCGCGCGGCACGTCGAGGTCGACGCCCCGAAGGATCTCCTCGCCGCTCGCCTCCGACCGCCGCGTCAGCCCCCGCACCCGTATCTTCGGCCCGGCCGCCTCCGGCGCCCCTTCTCCGCCTCCGGAGCCGTCGCCGCCCACGTCCAGCAGGTGCTCCCTGGCGTCATCTCCTTCGATCGTCGCGCATCACATCACATGTAAGTATATATGTCAGTACACTGCAAGACGTCGGTGACTGAAGCAGCTCCAGGTAGGCTGGTCGATGGGTTGCTCACCTGAAGCTGAGCCCATCGGAGAGACAGCGAAGAAGCTGGCAGCGGCTAGCGAGGAGGGTGGAGGGAAGAGCAAGAGGAAGAAGAAGGTGGGAATCCGGGCACGTCGGATCGGTGAATGCGCACCGATCGGGTCCTCTTTTTTATGGATATTGGCTTTCGCCAACTTTTTCGGGCTCCAACTGAGGTGGGCGGCTTTTGGAGCAACGCTTGAGTCGCAGACAGCGGTGCCATTCGGTGGCGGGCAAGGACTCGTGTCTGGGGATGACGGTTGATACGGGTTACTATTTTTTCTACTGTGTCTATGAATTTTTGATATGCTTATAGATATATCTATAAATAATTTAATATATATGAATCTATGAAAATATCTAGGCTCTCATTGTGCTAGAGCTGACTAGCTGATGACTGATGGCATCTACGCGGTAACGATGCGCCCCCAGCATAGTGGTCACAGTAGAGGCGTCAGGCCATCTAGGCTCAAGGATACAGTAGCTGATCGAGAGGGACGATGGATTAGCCGGGGGGAAAGTAGAAGATTCGCTGGCTCTTCATACCCCAGAAAGCACCGCGGGCCGCGGCCACTTGCGTGCGACGAAAAGTTTGGAGCGGTTATATCGCGAGCGGTGCCCGTGGTTATCACGAGTACGAGTGTACAGTGTACGACGGCGATTTCCAGCCGCGTACGCGTGGTTTTTCGCGTGTGCGCGTCCGTTGTCAAAGACACAAGGCGACGCCCGCACGCACCGAGACGCACCCGCGCCGCTGGGCGCGCGCGTTTCGCCCCGACCGGACCATGCTCTGGTGCGGATTTTTTTAATAATCCATTTTTATTTGAAATTATGTTTATGGGTAGTATTTAAAAACAAAAATAGTTTTTTTTGTCGATAGTTAGTTTGTGAATTGCTGATAAGATCTCTATCGCTAAACAACAATTAATAGGAGTCATAATTTAACCGTCGGCTCCAATCAATCGTTGGATTGATGATAGGAGCCTCTCTCTTACTCTGTCGTCAAACCTTCAATTAAATGTTACGTGTCTTGACATTACTATTAGTTTGATGATAAAGTATTGAAGAGACTTCTATCATCAAATCAACGGTTAGAGTCTGATCTCTATCAATTATTGATTTAGTGACAAGCTATTTTAAAAATTGACATGTTTTGTATTTTTTTTAATATGAAATATAATTTCGAATAAAAATGTATTATTAAAAACTAGCTCTGGTGCGATCATGATATGGGCTTTTTTCGAGGGACATTATGTGGTCTATTCTTTTCAAAAACGTTACAAAAATGTTTACTCTGCGTGAGCCTAGTTACTGGGCCTTCTGTCCTACAGCACATGGAAGGCCGTAAAGGAAACTCCAATATTATGACCTAGTTGACATCAGACTTTCCAGGCCCAAATCCCGTTCTCCTGGCCCAAATTTCATCGGTTAGGCCTCCTTCGGTTCATTGGGAAAATATATATCTATATGTATACTACTTTAAAAGTAGCTAACGTTGATAAATCTATCATCATCATAATCTTTTTCATTGACATGTGGGTCTTCATTTTCATCGACACGTGGTGGCATTGTGTTTTTTTAATGTTGTAATTTTTTTCATTACAACGCACATGCACTTAACTAGGAGAACAAGAATCCTATTCAAACGATTACTGCTCATCCTTTCGGTTCGTAGGAACACAGCAAAGGAAAAGGATAGGAAAATTTACATTCACTTGCAAACTGTTTTTCTATTCCTAAGCAATGGATCGTGGCAAAGGATAGAAAGATTAAAGCAGTCAAAGGATAGAACTATAGAAGCATTCCTACGTTTTTTCTACCAACTATCCAAACCTGCACTTCTATATATTTTTCTATGTTGTTAATCATTTGCTATATATATAATATTTATCACATATTCTATGATTAGGTACACTCTGATATTATATTAAATTACATGCACAAACTAATTTAATCTAAAAACTTAAGTTAATGAAGAAAAGTGGACAATACACTTTATATTCTAACATTATATATTCGATTTAGCCATGAAGAGCCAAAACTATGGTTTTGTTAAGCCCCTGTCCATAGCAGTTAGCAGTTTAGCACCAACACGTGAAGCTAACAGGATTCCGTTCCGGAAAAATACAAGGGGGTCACGCACGATTATCCAGTTCACTCCCTCGACGCAGGAAAAAGGGAGCGGGAATACCTTGTCCAGGGGCTCACCTGTCTGCATCACACTTCACTCAAAAATGGGAATTATTGAACGGAATCGGTACGTCGGCTCTCGATTCGATGGTCAATGCCGTAATGCCTAGTTAGCTAGCTGGTCGAGGCCGTTGAGCTGTCGTCTTTCTGATGCAACTCACGCACGGCGTTGCTGCATGGTGGCTCAACAGTGCAACCAATCACTCAATCAGCAGCTCGCCAATCTGAATATGATCGATCGATCATTCAACCATCGCAAACAGTTCGACAGCACAACGTTACATGTGGGAACAGCCGGCGTACGTGCATCCATAATTTCAGGCCATAGCTAGCTAGCATAGCAAGTAGCTGCCACAGCCCCGGTCCAAGCATGCTCGCCTGAAAACGTCGCCGTCGGTGGCCCGTGCTCGCCAGATTGACGACGGGGCGCCTGCATGTTCATCAGCTAGTAGCCGATCGTTGAAAGGAGCAGTGGGCGTGATGTGATGGTCTAACTGGTCTCTGTATCATGATATGCTCTGCTTCTTGTAAATTCAGGTGGAAATGGCAAGTGCCAGTCTTGCCTCTGCTTCTTTAACAGCTAACACTAACTAGTAACTAGTGCTAGTAGTTTACAGTAACCACAAGGATGATAAGGTGAATGTCCTCCGAGGAAGGGTGAATTAAAAAGGCGAGAAAGAACTCGAGTGCAGAGAAGAACACGATGTGCAAT
This sequence comes from Zizania latifolia, assembly GCA_000418225.1. Classification (NCBI taxonomy): domain Eukaryota; kingdom Viridiplantae; phylum Streptophyta; class Magnoliopsida; order Poales; family Poaceae; genus Zizania; species Zizania latifolia. Next base: position 162,410 of record KE373189.1, read on the forward strand.
CATCTAGTCGGAGGGAGCCATTGATTGTGCGTCACGAGAAACATGTCGGCAGTACAACAACCTCTGAGGCAGAGAGCGCAGAAATGCAGCATTCCCTGCCTACACGAAGGGGGAAGAAAAAGATGCTTTTGGTTCGTGCACACCATACAAAAAGTACTGGAGTAGCAGCAGCCAGCCTCGGAGGCTCCGGCCTCCCTCCGGTGGCGCCGGATACCGTATCGAACCAGTGATCATCAAAGCGTGTCACGAGGAGACCAACTGTGCCGCCGGAATCATGACCACGTTTCGTACCCCCGAACTCACTTCGACGTTACTTTCCTCTCTTTTACTTTTCACTTTTTGGTGAGAATGACAGCGAGTGGTGCCGTTTCGCACTGCGTGCTTGGTCGCGTAACGCGAGCTCACGGGCGGCGATCGCCGCTGACGCGTAGCAGATCGCCGACGTGACGCGTAGCAGATCGCCGACGTGCGAGGTGCACGCAGTGGCCAGCGCCGCCTAGTACAGCCGAAAAGGGCAGGCGCCTGGCGATGGCGACGCCCACGTCCGCATACACGTTCGTGGCAGGCGCGCCGCTGTGCAGCGCTCGCCTTGGCCGAAGAAACGAATATACAAACGCAGGGGAAACGAGCCGAGTACGGTGAAATCAGCGTGACCGAGAGGTGCGCGTCCAGCCAGCTGATCACGGCGTGTCACCATGTCAGAACCGATTTCGTCACGGCTAGACCACAGATAGAACGGAGTGCCTGCTTGGCTGCTTCAGTGTCGCAGCTGAAAAATGAGCATTTTTTTTTAATGTGGAGTGAAGCGGTAGTTAATGAGAGCGTGCAACGCACATCAAGAATGTGCACTCAGATGTAGTATGTTGGATAGCTCTTGATTGAGTTATTAAATTGTTCTCTTAGCTTGTTATGGTCTAACCCGTCTAAACATGGTGATCTTATTATTTATACCATTAGGCTGTATCATATCAGCCTTGAATTTGAAAGGGCATACCTTGTTATAATTTTTATATCTCGGCAGATTAGATAATCCTATTATACTAGGACTCTAAAAAAAATTGTATACATACGAATATATATGCTTGAAGACGTCTCGTATGTACACCGACCGTAACCTAGCCGTTGGAGAGGAGGGTTAGGTCGGGGACAAGCATACGGCCAGGAGAGCGTGAGGCCACGATGGTGCTGCTTTCAATGCCGCAACAAGACGGGCAAGTGTCCGGCCGGCGATGGCTCCTCTCATGTGCGACCGCTAGTACAGCCACTACTACTCCACTACTCCACTGCATTAGAATGCAAAACGGAACAAGGCTTAGCCAGAAACTGGACGCAACAAAAAACAAGAGAAGATGCGAGCAAGATGGGCAATCTGCTTAAGTAATTTGAGACATCGCATCGCCCGGGCGATGCATGCATGCTTGCATGCTTGCAACAGCTTACACCAAAAAGTTGCAGCACTTTCTCTTACACAGCCAAAAGAATTACACGCATACGAGCAGCTTTTCTGTATGGGGGCTGGTTGCCTGGTTCCCTCCCGCCCCGACCCACCCGACGGGACGCGCCAAAACAAGCCTCACCTCGACGGATCACACCCTGCAACGGCCAGGCGTGCGGCGGCACAGAAGATCCGCGGCGCGCCGAGCTTGCCGGCGGCAGATGCGGGCCGCAGCCGATCGCGGCCGCCCGTGTTCCGGAACCAGCACTTGCCTCGAGATCCCCGCAAAAGGCGACTAGATATCTCCGCCTCCTCTACCGCCGGCGCCGCTCCCGAGGCGAGCAGGCCATGCGTCGACTGCGCCAGGGAGAGAGGAGGGAGGACTGAAATTACCGTGATGCCCTCCTCGCGAGCCACCAGTTAGATCGTAGGAGGTGGTAATTTACGTGGCATGTTGGGGATAGTATCGGAAG
>KE373189.1:185040-199606 GCA_000418225.1 Zizania latifolia
GCTGGCCAAGGGCCTAAAGGCGACGTTCCCATCCAGCTCCATTCTGCCCTCTGATTTATCACATGGTATCAGAGCATGTCGTCCTCCGTCGCTCTTCCTCCTAATTCACTCGTCGCCAGCGCCATAACGGAGAAGCTCACGCGTGCGAACTATGCTGTCTGGAAGGCACAAGTTCGCTCGCAGATCCATGGCGCAAGGCTGAGTGGTCATCTGACCGGCGCCATCAAGAAGCCGGCAGAAGAAATCCTCAACAAAGACGACAACAAGATCCCGAACCCGGAGTTTGAAGCATGGGATGCAACGGATCAACAAATCCTCAGCTTCCTCTTTGCCTCCGTGTCCAGGGAAATCATGGTTCACGTCGCCAACTCAACAACAGCAGCTGAAGCTTGGAGATCCATTGAGGCACTGTTTGCCTCGCAGACCCGGGCTCGCGCAGTAAACCTGCGAATTGCCCTCTCAAACACCAAGAAAGGTACTTCATCTGTTACTGACTATTTCGCTAAGATGAAAAGTTACAGCGACGAGATGGCGGCTGCGGGGCGTCCCATTGCTGATGAGGAACTGGTGGAGTACATCCTCACCGGCCTGGATGCAGATTTTGAGTCACTGGTTTCAGCTCTCGTCACGAGGGTTGAACCGGTCTCCATCGACGAACTTTACTCGCAGATGCTCACCTTCGAAACGAGGATGGGCCTCGTCCATGGAGGCGACCAAAGCTCGGCGAATCTGGCCGGGCGTAGTGGCGGTCGCGGAACTAACCGTGGCCGTGGCTCCTCACATGGCCGTGGTCGCGGTCCCTCCAGCAGCGGGGGTCGTGGCCGGGGACCCTTCGGCCACTCCAACAACGCTCGCCCGGAAGGACAAGGTGGCCGTAGCAAGGACACGAGGCCGACCTGTCAGGTGTGCCTCAAAAAGGGACACACGGCTGCAAAGTGTTGGCACCGGTTCGATGAAGAGTACATGCCAGAAGAAAAGCAAGCGGCCTACGCGAATCACTCCTACGACGTCGACACCAACTGGTACACCGACACAGGGGCAACCGACCATGTCACCGGCGAGCTTGAAAAGCTAGCTGTCCGGGAGAAGTACAATGGAGGAGATCAAATCCACACCGCCAGTGGGTCAGGTATGGCAATCAGTCATGTTGGTCAGTCTACCATTGTCACCCCTAGCCGTAATCTACAACTAAACAATATTCTTTATGCTCCTCAAGCCAAAAAGAATCTTATATCTGTCCATCGTTTCACCTCTGATAATTCTGCCTTCATGGAATTTCACCCAAATTTCTTCCTTGTTAAGGATCAGGACACCAAGAAAATTCTTCTTAGAGGTCGATGCCATCGAGGACTCTATCCCATTTCGTCATCATCATCAATAAAGTTTGCTTGCAGTGTCACCAAGCCGTCCCTGACTAGGTGGCATGATCGTCTTGGGCATCCGTCTTTTCCTATTGTTCATCGTGTCATTAGCAATAATAAACTGCCATGTACTCATGAGTCAAGTCCTGCACAGGTGTGTGACGCCTGTCAACAAGCCAAGGCGCACCAGCTTCCCTATCCCCAGTCTACAAGTGAATCTAGTGCTCCTCTAGAACTTATTTTTTCAGACGTGTGGGGTCCTGCTCTTGAGTCTGTTGGTAGAAAACAGTATTATGTCAGCTTTATTGATGATTACAGTAAATTTACTTGGATTTATCTTATTAAGTTCAAATCAGAGGTGTTCCAAAAATTTCATGAATTTCAGAATCTAGTTGAACGGTTATTTGATCGAAAAATAAAGGCCATGCAAACTGATTGGTGAGGCGAGTATCAAAAGCTCAATTCCTTTTTTACCAAGATTGGTATCTCTCATTTAGTCTCCTGTCCTCATGCTCATCAACAAAACGGTGCTGCCGAGCGCAAACATCGACACATTGTTGAAATTGGTCTTGCCATTCTCTCACGTGGTTCCGTTCCCTTAAAATTTTGGGATGAAGCTTTCATTGCTGCTACCATTTGATCAATCGTCTACCCAGCCCAGTCATAAAATATTCCACTCCCCTAGAGCGTCTCTTTCAGCAAAAACCTGACTATTCCACTCTGCGTGTCTTTGGATGCGCTTGCTGGCCGAATCTCCGTCCCTATAACACTCATAAACTGTAATTTCGTTCCAAGCAATGCGTTTTCCTTGGATACAGTGTTCGCCATAAAGGTTTTAAGTGCCTCGATGTCTCGTCTGGGCGTGTCTATGTCTCTCGGGATGTTACGTTCGACGAGACTGTTTTCCCTTTCTCCAAGCTTCATCCCAACGCCGGAGCAAAATTGCGATCTGAAATACTGCTTCTTCCTCCTTGTTCCTCGGCTAATAATGGGGTCAATGATGTAGATGGTCACCTGACACAATTGCCTGTGCAGCACTCTGAATTTTTTTGCAGAAATCTGGAGGAACAACCGTCGGCGGCTTGTGATCCCAGCAGCATGCAATATGCAGCTGATCCGGTGCTGATTCCGGTGGGACACCCGCCTACCGGTCCAGACAACTCGGTGGACATCCCGCTCGCGCAATTAAATCCCGCAGCTGGCGCTCCTGACGCAAGCCTGGCGAGCAATTCGGAGGATGCCACCCGCTCACACGCTTTGAGGCGCGCAGAAACAGCGGCGACCGCTTCACCAACCGCCCCGAGTGCATCGGCCGTCCCCACGCTGGACTCCAGCCCAGCACCGACCGTCCCTGATCCAGCGCCAGACGCGACAGGCTTTGACACGGCTCTTGTTCTGGGGGAGATTTCGGCCTCTGGATCGTCTGCGGAAGATGGTTCTGTGAACGCTGGCTCTGTGGACGCTCCCAGGCCAGTAACACGGCTGCAACGCGGCATCAGAAAAACCAAGGTTTATACTGATGGGACGATCAGGTATGGATTATTAACATCTGTTGGTGAGCCATATGATCTAGAAGAAGCATTGTAGAATAAAAATTGGAAGGATGCTATGTTATCTGAATATGATGCTCTCATGAAAAATAAGACTTGGCACCTGGTTCCACCACAGAAGGGGAGAAATGTTATAGGTAGTAAATGGGTGTACAAGATAAAAAGGAAATCTGATGGTAGTCTTGATAAATACAAAGCTCGTCTGGTAGCCAAGGGTTTCAAGCAAAGGTATGGGATTGATTATGAAGACACATTTAGTCCAGTTGTCAAAGCTGCAACTATTCGTATTATTTTGTCTCTTGCTGTCTCATGTGGTTGGTCTCTTCGACAACTTGATGTACAGAATGCCTTCCTACATGGGCACCTAGAAGAGGAGGTATATATGTATCAACCTCCAGGTTTTGAAGATCCAGAGAGGCCAAATTATGTATGTAAACTGGACAAGGCATTATATGGGCTCAAGCAAGCACCACGAGCTTGGTATTCAAGACTTAGTGAAAAGTTGGTGAAACTCGGATTTAAAGCCTCCAAAGCTGACACGTCCCTGTTTTATTTCAGCAAGGGAGGCATCACTATGTATGTGCTAGTGTATGTAGATGATATCATCGTAACCAGTTCAACTGAACAATCAACATCTGCATTACTTAGTGATCTAAAAGAGGAGTTTGCACTCAAGGACCTAGGTGAGCTACACTATTTTCTTGGTATTGAAGTGAATAAGGTAAAAGGAGGAATTCTTCTTACTCAAGATAAATATGCATCTGATTTATTAAAAAAGGTTGGAATGGCGGATTGCAAGCCAGTCAACACACCTATGTCCATTAGTGAAAAATTATCTTTGCATGAGGGGACAATACTAGGCGACGCTGATGCCACAAAATACAGGAGCATTGTTGGTGCACTTCAATACTTGACGTTGACACGGCCAGATATCTCCTTTGCTGTGAACAAGGTGTGTCAATTTCTTCATGCACCAACTACAGTTCACTGGGAGGCTGTTAAAAGAATTTTGAGGTATATAAAACAATGTACTAGCCTTGGGCTGAAGATCCATAGTTCTACATCCACACTTGTGAATGGATTTTCAGATGCTGACTGGGCTGGCTGCATAGATGATAGAAGGTCAACAAGTGGTTTCGCAGTCTTCTTAGGAAGTAATCTGATTTCATGGAGCTCTCGGAAACAACCTACTGTATCTAGATCAAGCACAGAAGCTGAATATAAAGCCATAGCCAATGCAACAGCAGAGATAATGTGGGTACAAACTCTGCTATATGAGATTGGCGTAAAGAGTCCAAGAAGTGCAAAATTGTGGTGTGACAATCTAGGGGCTACTTATTTGTCTAGCAATCCGGTTTTTCATGCTAGGACAAAGCACATTGAAATAGACTACCATTTCGTCAGAGAACGAGTTAAGAATAAACAGCTAGAGATAGATTTTGTCTCATCAAAGGACCAAGTAGCAGATGGGTTTACTAAAGCTTTGCCAGTAAGATTAACAGAGAATTTCAAAGTCAATCTCAACTTATCGAAGCTGTGATTGAGGAAGGCTATTAGATATATTTGCATGATGTAATCGTGATTTGCTACTTGGCTGGGCAGGAGCCCCGAGAATTAGTTAGAAACCTTTCCTGTAATTTAGGGATCTTGTAAACCAAGGAAGTCTCCTGGCCAGCCGAGTTTGTTGCCATGCATGCGCATGTGCTTATCCCTTTGTAATCTGCTGGCCGTTTTGTGCCCCTATAAACATGCACCGTCGCTGGCCAAGGGCCTAAAGGCGACGTTCCCATCCAGCTCCATTCTGCCCTCTGATTTATCACAAGGATGACATCCTTTTAAAATAGAATAAACGAGATATTATAAAATTATTTGAGTTAATTTCTTAATTTTTATATACAGTTACTAAAACCCCACGTTGAAAAAAGGAAAAGTACCATACACGTGCCCCTCTTAGGGCCATCCAGCCGGCGACAGAAAGTGATCTCCATGCATTAGCATTAATCATCTCGCCAATGTGGTTAGCCCACTGAATAGATCATGCATGCATTGTGGCTGACTACTACTAGCAACAATCACACAATCAGTGTGCAAATGCATCAGTGGGACTAGCTGATGAACTCTCTCTGAAATGATGCCCAACTTTGCCAGCCGACCCATGATATATCGATCATCAGCCTAGAATTTGGCGAATCCACTTGATCGATAGAGAATCGCAGACCATGCTAATGACCCATCCATTACTGTTCAGGCGTGCGTAGCTTCCCTTTCTATCTGAAAAAGATAGGTTTAACAATGGCTAAAGACGGTGCAGACAATTGAATGGGATGGGCATTGGTGTGCAGGTAAGGAGGCTACATGGAGTGGATCACTTGGTCAGGGTATTTCGGTCTTTGGAAACAACAAACTGATCGATGCAACATATATCCTTGAATCGACAATTCGGCTTCGGTCTTTGGTCTTAACCAACGTAATAGACTGAAGCCCACAGTCAACGATAGCGCAACGTGATGCCCTAATGGAGGCGGCGCGGCGCCGTTTGTTGTTCCCTGAACCGGTTTTGATTTTTTTTATAAATAATTATTTTTTTACAAAATTGTATTTTCAGACAATCTGTTAAAAAAATTATAAAACTAGAACTCTATCGACATTGAATTATCAATTTCTTCTGTACACATTTCAAATGTCGTCAGTTAAAATGTGTAATATTTCAACTATAGTCAGGAATTTTTTCTCATGCACGTGATGGGCTCGGCGTCATTTCCATGCTGCCAGGAGCACGGAAAGTCAGTCCTGTCGATCGTTCATAGGTCGACAGGAGGGTGAATTTTTTGTGTCGACATTTCCACTGTCGATATCTCTGACGCCTTTTTGTTTCCGGCTCTACCATTTTTTGACTTTGTTTTCGTGAAAAATATGGTCGTCGAAATGGAGGATGAGGTTGTTTACTTGTTTTTCAACCATTTTCATCGCTGGTTAGGGAGTTAGGATCATCCACTGTAGGCGTCTAGACAGGGTGCAGGCTACAGAGTGGTCAGACGGATCAGCTAATTCCATTTTTATCAGAGCACATAGCACATCGGCAGGGAATCAAAACTTGGTCAAAACCTAGTTGTGATAGGCAACAGCCAACAGATAGTTAACGTTACCTGACCCCATTGCTAAGTACTCTCGTGGTGTCACTAGTCACTAATCAGTTACAAGAGTATTAACATACAGCTCTGCTAGATCAGATTGACAGAAACTTGCAGTTTAGACTTTTTTTTTCATAGTTTACACTTGTTCGTTTGGTATGCAATTGACAATCAGACAGTAACATAAATTTCCATAACCAACCAAGCAAGCTAATGAATAGGACGTCTAAACGACTAATTAATAATAATTATCATGCTCTTATTATTAGTTCGATCTGCTCGGTCTGCATCAGTTTTAATCTCTGCACCATTTGTTTCTGCGTGCATCATGGGTCGCATGCGTGTTTCTTATCTGCATACACTTCCGAGTTCCGTCACAAGAGCTGCAATCGATCGATCTCCAAGTAGTTATCCACGATCATGCCTGCATTTGAGTGTCATCCCACGACTCCTCAACTGGGATCAAAATAGGTGACGATCGAGGTAGACAGGGTACCGATCGAATCGATCCATCACTCGGTGCACTGAGCCAGCAAAAACATATACCAGTTACATATTTATCTTTTTTGAAGATGAACCTTTTCTACTTTGACTAAAGCTAAATAAAAATATTAATATTTACAATATCAAATAAATAGTGAACTGAGCCGTAGCTCAGTGGGACGGTTGGTCAGATGTGGCCCCTCCCACCCGGGTTCGATTCCGAGCATCGCACTCCTTCTTTCAAAAAAAAATAGTGGGGCTGTCTCCCCCTCCATCTAAAAAACAATATCAAATAAACACACTATTAAACCATGTTTAATAAAATTGATTTGATATTTTAATTTTTGGTATATTTTTTTATAAATTTTGTTAAAACTAAAAAGTTTGTTTTTGAAAAAAAACAATCAAACAACTTTATACGGAAAGAGTACGGTTTTTTTTTTGCTGAATGCGCGTGCGGCACCAATGACCAATCAATCATCACGTACTGAAACGAACAAAACTAAGGGTGTAAGGCCCAGAGCATGCAGAAGCAAACCGGCTAACCGAGTCGTGTGATTCTGACCCGTGTCGACATCTCGTCAAGCTGTAGCTGTTGTATGGATACAGCTCACGTACGTACGCTTCTTCCTCCCTGGTCCAACCATCCGACCCGACGGATCGATCCTCCCAATGGCCTATTAAAACGGGAGCAATTTGCACGACGATCTCTCACAGGTCACACACGTCTCGAATCGAATCCAGCAGTGCGGTAGACGATGGGTTGCAATCCTGGGGGGAGGCTGGTGGTGGTGATCACGCTGTGGTCGGTTCTGCTGCTCGCCGGCGTGGCTCGCGCCGCCGGCAACTTCTACGAGGACGTGGACATCACCTGGGGCGACGGCCGCGGCAAGATCGTTGGCGACGGCACGCTCCTGACGCTGTCCCTGGACAGGTCCTCCGGCTCCGGGTTCCAGTCCAAGAACCAGTACCTGTACGGCCGCTTCGACATGCAGATGAAGCTCGTCCCCGGCAACTCCGCCGGCACCATCGCCACCTTCTACGTACGTATGCATAGCCTCGTGCCCTCGTCATCGATGTGCCATGCTTACTGACACGTATAGTAGGAGCAGTTAACATCGATTGGGTGATTATTGTTTGGTGTCGTTGCTGCAGTTGTCGTCGCAGGGGTCGCAGCACGACGAGATCGACTTCGAGTTCCTGGGGAACGCGAGCGGCGAGCCGTACACGGTGCACACCAACGTGTACAGCCAGGGGAAGGGAGGCCGTGAGCAGCAGTTCCGCATGTGGTTCGACCCTACCATGGACTTCCACACCTACTCCGTCCTCTGGAACCCTACCCACATTCTGTACGTACCTAGCTCAAAACTGACATATTTTCGACGTTCTCGTCGATGATGGCAGCAACCGATCGTTCGATGAGGTGCTCATAAGAAAACTTTGTCAATTATGCAGGTTCTACGTGGACGGGACGCCGATACGGGAGTTCAAGAACCGGGAGGCGATCGGGGTGGCGTTCCCGCGGGCTCAGGCGATGCGGGTGTACGCGAGCATGTGGGACGCGGAGGAGTGGGCGACGCAGGGGGGCCGCGTGAGGACGGACTGGTCGCGGGCGCCGTTCACGGCGTCGTACCGCGGGTTCGCGGCGAGCGGGTGCACGTCGCAGGACGCGGCGGCGTGCGGCAGGTCGAGCAGCCCGTGGATGTACCAGGAGCTGGACGGCGCCGCCCAGGACCGGCTCCGGCAGGTGCAGAGGGATTACATGATCTACAACTACTGCACTGACACCTACAGGTTCCCGCAGGGCCTGCCTCCCGAGTGCTCCGCCAGCGCCAAGTAGGAAACAAGCACGCTTGCAACATGTTATTAATTCTATTATACGTGCCCCATTATAGAATCTGTGTCACTGTGTACGTGTTATTGTCAATTGTCATGTAAAAAGTAACTGGGAACACAATAAGTTGACGACATTGAACATAGTTTTGTCAAAAGTGCACACGCCAAACTCCACCCAAAGATTAGATAAGACGGAGTACAACTCGAAGGATTGAAAAATGGTAACGAGGGATGGAACCGACCTGCTCGCGGTTGCGGCGGCTATACTTTCCGACGAAGACAAGCTTGGGTTCCACGTAACGCACCTTGCCCACCGAAGCTTGGACCTCGTTTCAAACCCCACAATTTTAGGCAAGACGCGCACGCACGCATCTTAACTAGAGGAGTAGCATCTGCATGGTTAAAGATTTAGAGAATGAGGCTTCAGATCCGGAATTTTTCAAAGCCGATCAAATCTAATTTTAAAAAATCATATATTTGGAGCTTGGAGCTGTGAATAAATTAAGGGTATTTAATTGAGCACTCTAGTTTTTATTTTAGACTAAAAAGAAAATGTTGAAACTATTTTATTATACTATATAAATTTTAGATTCAACATTAATCTTAAAGTTTAACCAAATAATTTAAAGATTTAAATAAATAATTTTATTATAAAAAGTTGATAAATATATTTTTTTAAATAACCTTTTAGATTTTTGAAAACTTTGCGGTCTGGCGGCAACCAAATCCAGTAGGGGGCTAATCGACTAACTGGGCGTCTCAAGTCTGAACTGCGTGTAACATCTTTTTCTGAGATGCGGCCCATCTGATCACGGGCAAATTCCTAGCCTCCCAGCTACGCAGGTAGCAGGCCTCCGCGTCACTTCGAAGTAACCACAAGATTGGGTGTAAGGTATGACAAGCCCAACAATGCTATGAGAATGAGATAACAGTCGATTGGTTGCCAAGAATTCCCTGCTAGTAGGCCTCCAGTCCACTATCTTATTATCGACGGGTGTCATGTCTTTCCGGTTTATCTGTCCATCGTTGTTTGCTTGGATTGCTCACTTCTCGGTGAAATGTTCTATTTTTTCAATAAAAATTATTATTTGAAAAGATGTAAAAAAGCCATGTTGTCCTGAAGCAACAGGAGCGAACCGAAAGGGATAGATTCCAGCTTCCCGATCGAATTTGTCGGCAGCAGCATCGTGCGGAAGAGCAGCAGCGCCGCTGGTTTTGCTGTTGCACGTCTCAGGTGAACTGCAAGAGCAGCAGCCATCATCGGTCGAGGTGATGACTGATGACACGTTGCGACGCAAGATCAGATCAGTCCACGCCGCCAACGAGCCTGCTTGGTCACAGACCTTCCCGTTGTCGAAGCGAACATCTGTTGTGTTCGAGTGGCTCTCATCGAGCGATCGAGCTAGACCACATCAACTCATCGACACCGGCGATCAATTCTTCCAATCAGAAGAATCATGCAGTAAACTTCTTTAGCTCAGCAACAGTCCATGTCTAATGATTGGGGTTATTAGCACTCTACCAGAAAACAATGCAGGATTTCAGGCACACCAAAGCTGGATCAGTAACACCAAAAGCACAAAGGCACCACCCTACTAACATTAAACTCTACGGAAAAGCAAAGCTGTTTTTTCCCAGTACGTGTAGCCTCTTGAGCGCCGCACCACTGTTCAGCTGGAGGCAGACAGCGTCACTATGATCTGCAGCAGCCACCTCATTAAGAGTTCAGAACAGAGGCCGCATTTAAGCTCTAGCTATGCCGGAGTTGGATCCAGCTCGATGCTCGTTGTAGACGTTCGGTTGTTGTTAGATTTGTCTAAATGAATCCGGGCTAAGTAGCGGGGGTTGAAGAGCTGTAAGAAATCCTACTCTTTTAGGGCTAAATAGCGGGGGTTGGATCCAACTATGCCTTCTTGTTGCTGGTCAGTGTCTTGTTAAAGCTTCCTTTCGGACGGGGTTCCAGGTTCATAACTCGCACCTCTGAAGATACTTAACAAAATGGAAAATTTTATGATCTTTAAGAAGTTACCAAGATTTATCATAGTTTTTAGTGTTAATTTTGATACATATCGGTATCTCAGGCACTAAGAGGTACCGAAATTAACATTAAATTTATGATACCTTCTCAAAAACTATAAAATCACTCTAACAAAATAATTGAGTTGCTTCTCGCAATGTGCCCTCACATGTGTTCTCCGAGCTTATAGCTAAGCAGATTGGGCGATTTATAGAGTGCATCTCCATCACCTTCCAACTTCGGAGCACATCAAATTCCAAACGATCTAGATAGTTCAGATACAGAGGGGAACTCTTGATTAGCTGAAACCAAGTAAGAAGCAACTGAATTATCTCATACTTGACCTGATATTCTTAACTATCATATATTGTAAGAGTGAGCACACTAGATTCAACATATGCATCCTACGCCCCCGCCAAAAAAACAGAATTTGCAATAAGTTCAACTCAGCTGCTATATGCAGTATGCTCTTAGTAATGTAAATTAACTTGTGGATCTATGAGGCTGGTGAGATCTGAAAATGTAGCAACATAACTGGAGACTAGAGTGCATGCATATATCTGATATTCATTTTCTTGTTCCAGGACCATTTTGCAATCATCAAATGATCAGTTGTTTAAGAAAATGTGGTGCACAGCTGTGGGAGATCTTGGATCATTTTGTAATAGCAAGTATGATGTTTTCCCCTTTTATGGTTTGCAGAAAGCAACGGGTTACATGTGGCAAGAAATAATGTGGACCAGCAATAAGCATTTTTGGCCCCCCTCCTCTCATAGCCTTGGGGCCAAATTTCTAGAACAATCTATAAGAATTTTCAAGGCTAATAAATTATACACTTCAAGATCCATGCTCAAGCTCATCTTCTGCTCCGAGAGATCCATGCTCCAGCTTTGAGATTAATATTGAATCTAAAATTGTATGATAAAATAAAGCATTTTAAAATTTTATTTTTAGTCAAAAATAATCAAATTGTTGAATTAGATATGCATAATACATTCACAGTTTCAGATTCATGATTTCTTAAAGCTAGGTTTAACCTATGCTAAAAAATATTGGTTCTAGAGTTGTGCCAAATTGTGCTAAATACTTTGTATATAGAAAAAAAACAGAATTTATATCGGGTCTCACCTATGAAATTTGTATGAAATTATTATGTTCCGAATTAACATGTAAATGTGCATATACAGTGCAACGTAACACGTAGCTCTCTGTAACTTGTCAATGGCAGTGCAGATAGTGATAGAGTCCTTCAAGTTTTGCAATGCAGTCTGCAGAGTGCGACGAAGGCGGCAGGCATGATGATAGCATATACCCCACCTGAATAAACGTTGTGGACAACCAATTATTTGTGGCCAAAACTTCATAAATTTGACAGTGTAGGTATCCTGACATGTTCCTCTGTCTATCACTACACTATGTACAACCAATTATTTGTCGCCAAAACTTCATAAATTTGACAATGTAGGTATCCTGACCTGCTCCTCGGTCTATCACTGCACTATGTAGAACCAGCTCAATCATGCATAGATCAGCACTAGAGCAGAGTGTTTTTTTTTGAAAGGTCTGCTAGGAATTTAGTTTTCAAAACTGCTAGTTTAATAAAAGAGAAATTTTACAATTCTTAAGAGAAAGATGTACTAAATCTAAACCGTTAATCACACTTATCTAACAATTAAGATTACAGCAGTATCTACTGGTACCTACGTGTGCAAAGGTCCATAACTCCACTGCTGCTGCAAGGTGGAAGGGTAGTCTTATAATTTCGTGTCAGCACAGCAAAGGCCATGGCGCGGGTCCGGCGGGGCACCGGCGACGCGGTAGAGGGAGCTTCCCATCGGCGACGCGCCGGCGGCATGCTAGTACCTTCCCAATCGTGTCTTTATGAAATCAACGTTTAGATTTAATTTAGTATCTGTTAGTATCTTATACCTTACGGGACATCCTCAAGATGATAAAACTACCCTTAACAAAAAGAATACAAGCGATCAATTTGGATCGGTACATAGTAGAGCAGAAACATTTCTTGGCATGAACTGATTGTCTTATAACATATTGCAATGTTCAGTGCCATTGCAAACACTGTCATGAGTTTGGCGTATAGCAGGCGATTGCCCTTTGGCATGAGCTGTGATGGAGCTTTTGTGTAGCAATCAATCGTTAGCCACTGGTTATTGTAGATTCCATGCATGCATGCACACTCTCAGATCCCAATCAGATGGCGCCCGAAGAGACATGATGAGGTGACAAAACAGCCGGACGTCGGTTGCATAGTGGCACTCATTTATAATCACACACTGCAGGAACAGCTAATTAAAATGACATTTAGCGAACTAATCACCCAGCATGAAATGAGACATCGTGTCATTCTCCCCTGCAAATCCAGTCACCATGTGCTACAGGCGGCCTGAAGTTCTGAATCTTTTTTGCAGCACTACAAGTTCATCCTTTTAAATAATTGTCACCATGAATGAAACCGAACGAATTGTAGCGAAGGTTTCTACTAATCGTCTACAAATTGGCTAATGTCCCTACCAGTTTAGCTCCAAAGAACCAAGCACCATTGGCAACTGGAACTGCAAGTGCCAAGTAGTACCTCAGTACTCAGAAAATTCAGATTGCCGGATAGCATTCAGAAAATTCAGATAGCCGAATAGGCTGGTCCGTGAGACCGTGACCTGCTCGAAAGGATAAGGCAAGCATCACGTACACTGTACTGTAGCAGCAGCAGACTGTGGGAGAATTTGGCTCGATCGATCAGCTTCGTGCTGATCGATCCGACCGACGATGGGCGAGGCTATCATCTTACATCTATCTATCCATCTGTGATCTGTCGGTGCGGCCACTTGTCCGAATCAGAAATCGCACACGCATTTTCACCTCTAGCCCAGTGCCTGAGAGTCTGAGACCTGACGGATCATTACGAGCTCTGTCCTTCTCGTCGTCGTGTGTCCTGTGACTGATCACGCTGCCGCCAGATCCCAGAGCCAGCCATGAAACCAAGAACGAGCATTCGAATCCAGTAGTTGATTTGCTTCTAGGAGTATCTCGTAGTGGGTTTGATTTGACGTAGACTGTTCGTCTCGGCGCTTAATCGTATCCTAAAGTGGGCACTAATCACGAAAGCTCCCAGCGTCGAACCAACATCCCAAACGTGAATTGATGGGCTAAGACGCTTGTTTTCTGGTGCTCTCTCCGTCCAAAAATCTTCTATCTATTATTTTTTATATTAAGATTATAAAAAAATAAACTCATCTTGACGCATTAAATAGTACTACTGTTGCATGTATAAAAAAACCATATGGTTAATGACATAAATGATCTTTTAAAAAAATTAAAAATATAATAGGATTTTTGGATAGAGAGAGTATTGATTAATCAAAGAGACTGCTTGCGATCGGATTATTAATCTCGGCACCTATTCCATCGACTCGGGGCCTAATTGGATGCGATTGGACGTGCTTTCTCCGAATATAAACTAGCAATCAAAACTAATTTGAATCTAAGATTATTAACGATCTAAAAGGCAAAAAATAAAAAACAAGAAAAAACTAATGAGTTAATTCCAAAATTCAAATTTTGGTAGGAATTATAAGTTATATACCATTAGTTAATCGACATCTTATTCCAACGCATAGTGTATGATTGTACCACGCGTAATCACATCAATGATGAAAACAAAGATGAGAACTTTGAAAGAAACAAGATTTATGCTGTTGCAAGATCACGGATCACATATACACATCAAGAACAAGAGAAGAACATGTATGTGTGGCATATATTACACACGAATTGGGCATGGACATGATCGGTTACACGAACAGGGCGTAGTAGCTACGAACACAGAGAGGATTTACCAGCAGCTACATTACACATTTTCCCAGTGCCAACCTTTATTTATTTATACAGACGCCTCCCTTCCTCCTCATCTCCGATCCGGTCATCTTGCTCCGCCGGCGATCGCCGTACACGCCATTGCTGCCTGTCTTGCCAGGCCGATGGGATTCGTCTACATGGAGCACTCGGCGGGGACGCCCTGCGGGAAGCGCTTGGGGTCGGTGCAGTAGTTGTAGATCATGTACTTGCTCTGCACCCACCGCATGCGCTGCTGCCGCGTGAGGTCGAGCTCCTGGTTGTACCAGGTGCCGCTGGCGGCGGCGGCGGCGGCGCCGGAGCCCGGGGCCGCGTCCG
>KE373190.1:50416-65055 GCA_000418225.1 Zizania latifolia
GCGGGCGTCACATCGGCGCCACGTCGGGGCGACGACGGTGGCACGGGGATCGAGGGCCATCGGCGAACGGTGGCCTGGCAACCGATGGCGAGGACACCAGCGAGATTAGAAGAGCGCGGGGAATTCACCTGAGCTGACGGCAGTGGACGGCAACGACGAGAGGCGATTAGTGGCGAGAGGGAGATGGCGGGCGGCTCGGGTCGTCGACAGGGAGGGGGTTCCGGTGACCGGTGACGACGGTGGAGGGGATGCCGAGGACCGACAGACGACGATGGGGTCAATGGCAAACGACGGGCAGTGGAACACCGACGAGCAGCGGTTAGAGCAACGGCAGCGATCATGAATCCGAGCTCGGATTCGGCCCACGGCAATGGTGGAGGCGGATTGTGCGGCGGGGACGTGGCGGCGACGTGCCGTAGGTGTGACAGGAGGAGGAGGACGGGCCTGACATGTGGGGCCCGCATGTCAGCGACCGAGAGAGAGGGGGCGCAAGGCAGCTGGGCCAGTAGGCGAGCTAGGCTGGGGCGCGCGTGGGAGAATGCCGGAGGCGGGCGTGTGGGAGGAATGGGCCGGCGGGAGTGGCCCAAGTGGAAAGGAATTCAAATTTTTATTTAGAAATTGATTTTTCATTTCCTTTTCTTTCAGAAAAAGCTCAAAAAATTCAGAAAATGCATTTTTTACTCAGAAAAATTCCAGAGAAATTCTTTACATTTTTAAGACTGTTGCAAAAATTTTCAGCAACAATTTATTTGCAAAAATTTCTCCCTCAAATTTTAATACACAAAAATCCTTTCTTTTCTTTAGAAAAAATTCTATTTTCATTTTCTTTTACTGAAAAATCTTTTTCCTTTTATTTTATTCACAGCTTTTAATATTTTTATATTTTAAAAAATTTATGCTGTGACACTACCATAGAACCACTTAAAAGTAGCGTCATATCAGTGCCAGTTATCTCCAAGCCGACACTGAAGCTGTATCACTGCCGGTTTAAAAAATGAAAGCCATTAAATTTTTTGAACTTGAACGGAACCAGCACTGTTGTACCACTTTCAGTGCCGGTTTCATTTACGAATCGATACTGATACACCAGTGTCGATTCGTGTCATGAACTAGCACTAAAAGTGGCGAAACAGTGCCGGTTCATGACACGAACCGCACTGATGTACAGTGTCGGTTCGTAAATGTAACCGGCACTGTTGTGGCACTATAAATCTTTCCTGCGCTGTAACAATTTGTATTTCATTTAATCAACGGTTTACGGTTTAGAGTTTAGGGTTTACCCTTTTTTAATAATAAATAATAAATGTTAAAAATACAAAGGTAGCCTTTTTCATACTAAATAATAAATGTTAAAATACAAATGTTTGCCTTTTTTAATAATAAATAATAAATTTTAAAACAAAAAGTTAGCAGGGTTTATGGTAGGTATGAAAACGAATCAGATACAGACGGATATTAGTGATATCATATCCTTTTTCATATTAGTGATAACATTCTATAAATTTAGAATTTTTTTGAATTCCAAAATCTTTTAAAAGATCCCATTTCTTTTTAAAATCTTAAAGAAAATATAACATTCACTAGGGGAAAACAACTCTTTGCTGATTGTATTTTTTCGGGCACTCGGCAAAGAGGGTTCTGCGCTGAGTGTATTTTTCGAGCCTATGTGATATTTGCAACTTGGTTTTACCTTAAAAAAATTCTACACTCAAAATACAATATATCTTAGTTCATGTAAAATTTTTGCATTTTTCTAGGTCCGTTTGCTATTTTTAATTCATTAAGTGTGTTTCTAGGATTTAAATTGAAATAGGTGAAATTTGAACTGCAAGTGCTTGAAATAATGCACCAAAATTTATAGAAAAACCATATTCATGTTTTTGAGTACATTTTTAGTTCTTATCCACTAAATTAAAAGAAAATTTTAAAAATCTAGGTTGCGACACTCGATCGGCAACGTAGAGCTTAATGATTTTTTAATCCTAAAAAATCAAATAAAGTCTAAAAACACGAGACCTATCATGGTGTTATGTTATAATATATAGATTCTGTGATAAAATTTTAAAATATTTTAATAAAGTTGTCACGTACGATGTTAAGAAAGTCGGAGATTCTCCTGGGATGAATTATGATTTACAGAAGAATGGGTTGGGTTTAAAAACAAATTAACTGTTAAATATTTTTTTAAACTTGAAACTTTTTCTACGATCAAAATGCAATATAGCTTATCTCATGTAAAAATTTGGTATTTTTCTGAGTCTGTTTACTATTTTTAATTTATTAAGTGTGTTTCTAGGATTTAAATTGAAATAGGTCAAATTTGAACTGCAAGTGCTTGAAATAATGCACCAAAATTTATAGAAAAATCATATTCATATTTTTGAGTATATTTTTAGTTCTTATCCACTAAATTGAAAGAAATTTTGAAAAATCTAGGTTGCGACACTCGATCGGCAACGTAGAGTTTAATGATTTTTTAATTCTAAACAAATCAAATGAAGTCTGAAAAACATAAGACCTGTCATGGTGTTATGATATGATACATATATGCTGTGATAAAAATTTAAAAATATTTTAATAAAGTTGTCACGTACGATGTTAAGAAAGTCGAAGATTTTTTCAGGATGAATTAGGATTTACAGAAAGAATGGGTTGGGTTTAAAAGCAAATCGATGATTAAATCTTTGTTTTAACTTGAAAATTTTTCTACGATCAAAATGTAACATAACTTATCTAATGTAAAATTTTGGTATTTTTCTGGATCAGTTTACTATTTTTAATTCATTAAGTGTATTTCTAGGATTTATATTGAAATAGGTCAAATTTGAACTGCAAGTACATGAAATAATAAACCAAAATTTGTAAAAAAACCATATTCATATTTTTGAGTCCATTTGTAGGCTATACCCACTAAATGGAAAGAAAATTTGAAAAATCTATGTTGCAACACTCGATTGGCAACATAGAGCTTAATGATTTTTTAATTATAAAAAAATCAAATGAAGTCTTAAAAATACGATACCTGTCATGGTGTTATAATATAATATGTAGATGCTATGATAAAATTTTAAAAATATTTCGAGAAAGTTATCATATAAGATGTTAAGAAAGCTAGAGATTCTCTGAGGACGAATTAGGGTTTAAAGAAGACATGTGTTGGGTTTGAAAGCAAATTGTTGGTTAAATAATCATTTGAACTTGAAACTTTTTCTACAATCAAAATACAGTGTATCTTATCCCATGAAAAAATTTGGCATTTTTCTAAGTCAGTTAGTTATTTTTAGTTAATTAATTATGTTTCTAGGATTTAAATCCGGATAATCTGAATAGGATTTATCTGGATACGAATCTATTTTTCTGGATATGGTCGGAAACTATCCGAATCACTTTCACTCTTAGTTTACAGTTTAGGGTTTAGGGTTTAAGGTTTAGGGCTTAGGGTTATGGTTTACGGTTTAGGGTTTAAGGTTGTGGCTTATGTTTTACGGTTTACGGTTTACGGTTTAGAGTTTAGGGTTTGCGGTTTGTGGTTTACGGTTACGGTTTACGGTTTAGGGTTTAGGGTTTACGGTTTATGGTTTACGGTTTAAGGTTTACGGTTTACGATTTAGGGTTTACGATTTGTGGTTTATGGTTACGGTTTACGGTTTAGGGTTTAGGGTTAATGGTTTACGGTTTGCGGTTTAGGGTTTAGATTTTAGGGTTTAGGGTTTAGTAATAAATAATAAATTTAAAAACAAAAATATAGCCTTTTTTAATAATAAACACTAAATGTTGAAATACAAAGGTAGCCTTTTTTAATAATAAATAATAAATGTTAAAATACAGAGGTAGCCTTTTTAGTAATAAATAACAAATTTTAAAACAAAAATATAGGAGGTATTAATAATAAGATTGAAAATAATTTTTAGTGCCGGGTTCTAAATGAAACCGGTACTAATAGCACTATCAGTGCCGGTTCTATATAGAACCGACTGTTAAAACTATCAGTGCGGTTCTATTTAGAACCGGCACTGATAGAGACATATCAGTGCCGGTTGTGCTATAGAACCGACACTGATGTATGTTCCTATATAAGCTCTGGGGACTTAGCTGTTTTTCCCCGTCTGCACTTGTCTCCTCCCGCAGGCTCCATCTCCACCGTCTCCTCCTACGCCCGTGCCGTCACCATCCAGCCTTCTCCGCCGACATCGTCCAGCCTTCTTCGCCAACATTGTCATAGCCACCACTGACTCTACCCGTCCATTTGCCTTCGCCGATGTCACATTCGACCATCCGACTGGCTCCGCCCATCCATTCACCTTCGTCGATGTCGCATCCAACCTTTCGATTGCATCTGAGTCCTATCCGACGCCGCATTAGGTAATCGGTGGAGTCCCCGCATGGTTTGGGGTTTGCTCAATGTCCTCATTGTATCCGTTTAACAAGAACTCCGAACAGTTCTTGCGCATCACATGGTCTTTAGGGTTTCTGAATCTGCCACCTGGACCTCTTAGATAACTGTATCTCATGGAATTTGTCATCTCATTTGTTATTATGTTCTTTGCTATCTGCATGGGAGATGGAAGTAAGGTGAACATTTCAGGGGAAAACCCTGTAAAGTCAGTAGAGAAGCTATCTGTTCTTTCATAGCTCTAGGTTCTAGCTGAAGATGATATGATCATGTTTTGAGTAACTCATCTCGAGTGCTACAACTTTATGAATGTATTTTATCTACTTATGTGCTCGAGATAGTTAGCTTGTGAGATTCTAAATGATATTTTTTTGTTACATGTAGTTCAGTACTACAGTAGTTGCAAATTGTACACTTCATGACTAAGTGTATTTATGTTTGCTACAATTGTGGCCTGTGTAGTTTAAGCAGTTCTAGGCTCCTAGTTGATGCCTTGATTGATTAACACTTATGGGTAAGCTCTTAGATTATTGGGGCCCCTTACTCTTTTGATCTTGAATGTTGCTGAACCTGGACCAAGGGACCTAGACCAAGGGTGCATCTAGTAATGTAATTAAAGTGTAAAGATGTTGAGCTGTCAGAGGAGTGAGGTCAAATGTTTAGGAGTACAAACTCATGTTTATTACTCGCCATATATCTGCTTAATCCAACATATTGTCTCTTACTAGAGATGTATGAATTGACATGTATTCAACTATGCATTATGCAGAAAGATTGTAGGATTATACGTCGTGTGAATCTTTTGTTCTGTGCAGGGGTATCATTTGATACTATAATTAACTGTACATCTGTTCTTTATCTTTCACATATGTGCAGGATTGTTTCCATGTATCAATGCAGTGCAGTTGTTAGTTACATATTTTTATGCATGTACTCGTTGACTACATTCAATAATATGAAGTGTATGCAAATTGGAGCATTTGTATGTCAAGGTGTATCAAATATATGATGTGAGATGTATGTAAATAATATGAAGTGGATGTAAAGATATCACTGTTGTTTTGGTATATGATATGACGTGTATGTAAATAATATGAAGTCTTTTTGTATCTTTGATTATGCTTCCTTGGATGTCTCGACGTTACTGTAACACGTTAATTTTACGATGATTCTTCAGTCATATAATGCAAGTGAAAATAATATGCATTTTATAAGAGTTTCTTGAATCTTATGAATACTTATGAATTTGGAATTTTTATGTACGAATAGCATCCAAAAAGTCAAGCCGCCGTACACGTGCTCGCCCCACCCCTGCTCTGATAGAAAGCCCCACCATTTTTGCCCCAGTAGAACAACCAAGACAACAAGAGCCTACAGACCTAAATCTAAATCCCCTCAGAGATGAAGATTGTAACCCAAATATTTTCATCAACTTGGCAGACTAGTACCCCAGCTGGACGTTAAGCTTGAGACAATAAACAATCCACAACAAGAGCATGAGGCCGATGTAGTCAATGAGGCAGAGTAGGGTGCTGGTTCGGTAAATGAGATAGAGTAGGGTGCAGAGGATGTTGCTGATCCTATAGATCAAGGTGTAGTAAGCCAAGAGAGGAGTGGACGTGGTCCCAGTGTGATGCCCGAAGGACGATTCGTAATAGTAGAGGTTAACTCTATTGGCAAGCCTACAAGACTAAAAAATGTTCTGAGGCCGTATAAGATAGTTATAGGGTGTCTTATGAGAGACCATATTGCAATCACGTTTAGACTTTGGAGAGGCCCGACAAATAACAGATGGGTGGTTCCCAACAATGTAAAAAACTTATTATGGAGCAAACTACTGGCCAGATTCCAATTCTCCCAAGATTGCGATATGGAGAAAGTGAAAAGTCATGCCATATCTATAATGGGGATAGCATTCAGGACATTCAAGGAAAAGCTATGGAGAGAGTACTACTTGAAGGGCCGAACACCAGATTGGTGTGACTACTCGACAGTTGAGCAGTAATAGACTCAATTCATTGAATATAGGAAGTCAGAGGAAGCGACAGAACTGAGTAAAGCAAATAAGTCCAACTCTCAGAAGAACATATGGCCGCATCGTACCGGCTCTCGACGGTACGTGACGAAATATGATGAATGGGAAAATATGGAAGAACAAGTTGCCCGTAGTGGCCTCGTACCTATAACGTCTGACTGGATAACACGAGCAAATCATTTCTTATATGCAAGAGGTTTTACTTTGTCAGCCGAGGGTAGCCTGAATTTTAAGAATAATAATGTATAACAAGTATCTCAAAAAACAGCAGATGCCCATGCCCAGTCTTCTCAAAGCTTTATCAGGATAGATAGAGAGAAAGACCAACTAACAATAGCGCTTGATAATAAAAAGCATCTAGGGCGTACCAGGGATAAAGGAATGATTCCTTAGAAAGAGGGGTTCGTAGAGGATGATGCCTCCTATAGGAGCCGAAGAAGAAGAAAAGAGGAAATGGATGAAATGATGTCAATGATGCGCCAACAAATACAGAAAGAACGGGCAATGATTGATACCAAAATAGCTAAAGCACTTCGGCAGCATGGTATTGTGGGTGAGGGCAATGTCCAAGTGCCAACTGATACTCATCGAAGTAGCTGTGCATCTGCGGGGTTTGTTGGGACAGGCATAAATCAGTATCCCGTGGATGAAATCACTGAAAGCAAGGTCTACAAACTTGCCATACCAACAATGAATATTAACACAATGATAGCGATGAGGCAGGTTGACCAATGTGTGGCAGGGGAAACCTTCAATGATGCATCAATACCAAAGGGATATGCTAAGGTTCATGTTGACTCAGTCAGAAGGGCATATCATAAAATTGATATAGAGTATGCTGGTGAGACAAGCTCCAAGAGACTCAGAGACAACGTTAGAGGATTCGTGCTATGGAAAAACTGTTTATACTTTTTAAAGATGAAACAGATAAATTATCTAATGGAAGCTCGGACCAGTATAGAATTATGTCACGTGTACGGGATCCACCTCCACCTCCAAGGGAGCCATCTGCATCTCCACCTCGAAGGGATCAAACTCCACCTCCAGAGCCAACGCTACCTCTAAAGGAGCCTATTCCACCTGCACCTCGAAGGGAACGAACTCCACCTCCACCACCAAGGCAGTCTAAATCAAAATATGCAAGTACATTGAAGATAAAGTCGACCTCCTCCCAATAAGAAAGGGTACCTAAGAAAATGAAGATAGCACCGAGGTTGCCCTATGATCTAAATGATATGGAGACAGATGCCGTGGTGGCTGTCGTCGTGAAGAAGCACTTCAAGAAACCAGCTCCTGACAAGCCAATGTCAATTCCCGAAGCAACGTAGAAGTTTTTCATGAGCATGGCTAGACCAGTTGCAACCAAGCACAAATCAGATTACGAGCGCATCGGTGAGAAAAAATACCTTAATGAGAAAACTAAAAGACAGATATCAAAAGAGAAAAAGGACAATGAGATGGAATTTTTTTTGAAAGAAGCTGACCCGAATAGTCAGTGGCAGTTCAGAACCCGCCACTGATAGCCATTTTGACCTGACACTGATGACTTCCTGTAGTAGTGAGAGAAGCTCAGAGAAGGGGACACCCATATCTTTGATTCCATCTAAACCACCATAGCCTGGTCGATCTAGTATTGGAAGGGTTTTGTACGGTTAATCCTATTCTCAATCTCGGGAATATCAAGAATAATGAGAAGAAGAACTGCAAAGAAAAGAGCAACGCAATGGCTTCTTAAAATGGTTAGTAGTTTTATTTTCCACATAAATTTGGTGATTAAATCTAGACTAAGTTTTTACTGTAAATCTTTAACCTAGAGAAGCTAAATGTAGAAGACATCAGCAGTTAGGGGTGGCAATCGTGTACCATGGGCACAGACAATACATACCTATATTCGTGCCCATACTTGTTACCTGTGATAGATAAAATCCCATACCCATACTTGATACCCGTGGATGTTGTATACCCACGGATATACTTGATTACCCACAAGACAAGCAAACACACAGATCTGGGCGTGGGGCTGTGGGTGGTCGGACGGGGGGCAGCGTGGGTACGGGGGATCTTATTCTAATGTCCAAGGAATTGATCTGATGAAGTCGATTCCTTATGCTTCAGCTGTCAGAAGCATTATGTATACCCAAGTCTGTACTAATCCTGACTTAGCATTTGTCACTAGATGCTTGTTAGATTTGTGTCCAATCCAAGAATGAACCACTTGAAGGTTGTAAAGACAGTTTTACATTACCTTCAAGGAACTAAAAACTACATGCTCACATATGAGAAGTCTGATAACCTTGAAGTCATTAGTTATTTAGATATTGATTTTGCAGGGAGCGTTGATAGTAAAAAGTCAACATCAGGTTATATCTTCACCCTTGCTAGAGGAGCTATTTCATGGAAAATCTTTAAACAAATAGTAATGGCATCTTCTATGATGCAAGCTGAATTTGTGGTAAGTTATGAAGCTACAGGACATGTGGTATGGCTAAAATTTTTTATCCCAGACTTAAAGGTGTTCGACAATATTTCTAGACCAGTTATGTTGTACAGCGATAACAAGGGCGCAATATTCTATTCTAGTAACAACAAGTCAAGTGGTGCTATCAAACATATTGACATAAAGTATAATGTTGTGAAAGATAGGATTCAGGATGAGACAATTAATGTACAACATATAAATACTAACTATATGCTTGTGGATACACTTAATAGAGGTTTACCACCCAATCTCTTAAAATAGCATGTTATCGGCATATGTTTAATAAGGGATAGGTTCTGATTCTGAAAATTAATGGAACCAAGGTATCTCTCATTAAAGTAACAATTATGATTATGGTCCATATAAAATAGAAAATGCTCTATAAGTGATGGGTCCAACAGTGCCATATTATAACTGTTGTTACTTATTATTTTGGTCATTGATTTATTTACTTTGGACTGATGATGATAACGAATCCTTTGATTAAGTGGCAGTATGTTGGGTTAATCATGGATTAGGCCTATTAACCAAAAGGATTAGCTCGTTAATTAAGGGATTAGGGAGGTGATCTCAACTCAATGGGAACTCAATGGGAAGAAGTCCACGTCCCTGATCAGACGTGCTATGATCGAAGGTGCTACAACAAACCTTGAGTGAGTCCTCGATCGCACAGTGCTTATAAGTGGGACTCTAACGAGATGAAACGAACCCTCCAAATATTATCAAAATAGTTAGATCCCCAAGCTAATTCCTAGTCAATTTGGCACTAAGAGAGATTGGAAGACTCCTCTGATTATTGCCCTAAATTTCGACCAAATGGCCACGTCATCAAAATTCAATGCCAGTTAGTCATCAATTTTTACCTCTTCCGCATTAATTTGTGTTCATGTTTTAGGCTAAGTTCATATATTAAATTAAGTCATTCATTTTAATGCTAACAAGTTTAACACTAACAGTTGCTAGTGCAGGATATAATAATTATGTCCTGTCTCGCAGAATAGAATCTGAGGCACCTCATAATTGAGTGCAAAAATATGGATCATAATTCAATTATGGCAATGTGCCAGTTAGATCTCTGGCATTGATCACGAACCCGATTGATATGATAATTTCACGATCCTGATCTGAACACTTCTTGCAGGTGCCGGCGCTGCAGGTAGCACTGCCGTGTCTTCAGCATCCACTGGCAATGGTGCTTCTACAGGTACATCTGTGAGTTCAGAGTTTCAGACAAGAAGACGCTGCTGTGACTGTGAGCTAAGAAAATCACAAATAGGGAAATGCAAATAGCTTGGTCTTTCTACAGATCACTCAGTTCACTTCACATGCTACAACACACTAGCAGAAATGCAGAATAACACATGTGGGCGACAAATTATGTTTCAGATTTCCACAGTATGAACTGGCAGACAAAACTCATCAAAACCTCTCTTTATTTTTCGAAATCATTCCCAACTTACACAGATGTATACAATTGCTGTGTGATTCACATACTTGCAGCTGAGCCTTCCGTGCTGACTCTTGCAGTGGCAAAGCCAACGGCAAGCGGAGGCGCAACGCTTCGCCTGAGCTTTATCGGTGCAACTTCCTTTGTAGGCTTCAGTTTCATCTGGTGGACGATCATGGTGCAGTAGTAAGGGTCAGTCACAAGAGCTAGCTGTTTCAACTTTGCCTTGGTCTACTACTGTAAGAGTACACAGGATGGTATCGGCAATATTCTTTATTCTATATCTAGAGTATTGTTTTTTAAAATATAAAGTGAATTATTCGTCTTTTTTCAATAGCTTAAGTTTTTAATATTATTTTTTCATCAACTTAAGTTTTTATATTAAATTGATCACGCCCTTGCTAGTTTGTGCTGATCTTTCTCGGTTGAAGCACAGTTGTTTAATTTGGAAACATGCTGACCTACCAGTTGTCCAGTTGATACGAGTGAGTGACGTTGCTTCATTTTATTTATTTTGTTTTGGAAAAGTTTAATTATTTATTTGTAAGAGGCAGAGCATTTATTTGAGAAGGACATGAAAAATTATTTGACAATATTTGATAAGGGCAAACATGTAATAAAAAATAGAAAGTGACTAAAGTTCTAAAGCAACTTATATTTGAGAAAGAGTTAAGAAGTTCTAAAAAAATATACAAAGAAGCGGAGGTACTGTTGATCTATCTTCACGACGAATTTTCAAATATTTTCGTAACTATTTGGATGGCACGTAAAAATGAGAGGACATTTTGCCAAGATAGTTGCAGGAGAGAAATCAAATTTCAGAATTCTACTGGGCCTAGTCGCGATTGGGCCGTACGACCAGTGGACCCACCCACGTCGTCGCCTTCGCTTGCTGGTGGAAATTTCTCCACGTGACGCAAACGCATCGGATTCCACATTTGCGTTCGCGATCTCGATTCGCGCAGCGATGCGGCCACCGTCGCCGCCGCGGCCGGTGGCTTTCACGAGGCTGGACTCGCTGGCGGCGTTCCTCGGAGCGCGCCTGCCTGCGGGTGCGCTGGCCTCCTGGGGCAAGGTGCCAGGCACCAAGGCCCTCCTCAACCTCTTCATCGAGCTCTCCGAGGGGGACTGCGTGCTCCTCACCGCCGCGCCGCCGCAGCACCCCGTCGTCCGCGCCGTCCGCGTCGCCATCGTCCGCATCCGTAACCGCTGCGGCGCGCTGCTGGTTGAAACCCGCCAGCTCCTCTCCGACGGCACGCTCCGCGCCCGCGGGGCACGCCCGCTGTCCGAGAAGATGCGCCCGGGGGAGACCCCCGAGGCCGCGGCGGCCCGCGCCGTCCGCGTGGAGCTCGGCGAGCGCGTCCGTGTCCGGATCCTGGACTGCGCAGAGCCACGCGTGGAGGAGCGGGAGTCGGCGTCCTACCCCGGGCTCCCCGTCAGGTACGAGCTGCACACGGTGGACGCAGAGTTGGTCGAGGGCGTCCCGGAGGAGGGCGAGTTCGAGACTGAGGAGGCCGGCGAGCACGAGGACGAGGTCGAGGTCGAGGGAGGCGGTGGCGCCATCACCGTGAAGCGGCTTTACTGGAAGTGGGTGGACGACGACGAGGTCGCCGTCGGCGCCGAGGACGAACGCCAGCGCCAGAGCGCGCACTAGGAAGGATGGGCAGCATCCGCCCCTTTCCCTTGTCAGCAATGTTACCTTGCTAAAAACTTCGTCTTTGGAATAATTCAGTGTCATTTCGTCTTGTTTTACAAAAATTTACAGCTTGATTGTTCTTCATGTGTGATCCTTGCGATTGTTCATTGCTTGCACTTGCACTTGGTTCTCGCCTGCTGCGTGCCTGTGTGAGTGATTGTTTCCTTCTGGCTGATGAACTGATGCCCCGTGAAACGCTTGCGCTGCATAACTGTGGGCGTAGCCATGATTGAACCCACGAGTTGCTCCTCATCTGTGCTCTCATGTCCTGCCCATGGCGAGCGTTGCCAACACAGACACGACGTCAAACAGCAAAGCACAGCACAGCAGACAGCTGCACAATGTGCTAGCTCGCTGTACGACGGCGACCGACTGCTACCCAGGTCAATGGCCGGTAGCCCGGTAGCCGGCTCAGTTGTTGTTGTTATTAACCGTGGGTCAACTATTAGCCTGATGTTATTAGTCTGATTTAGTGGTAAACACACTGATTAACATTAATTGTCGGTAGACTGTTAGTCTGAAATCTGTGGTAAGCAAAATGCTAATATTGTGGTCGTGCTTTGATTGGGTTTATTTCTTCTTTATAATTGTCGGCGCTGAAAACTCTCTCGCTAGTTGCTACGTTGAAGGAGAAGGATGGAGAATCCTTCTGGTTAACCAACCACATCTTACGATAGCTCGAATTGAAGTTTGTATCACAAGAGCGACTCGAAGAGTGTTTCTATAATTAGTCCCTATATTCTTGTATAGGAACTATATCAATTTTAATATTTTCTAAAAATTAATCAGTCAACAACAGTATCTCTGTAATCTCAATTCCTATATTTTAAAGGGAATTAGAATGAAAGTTTCTACTTTAAAGATAAAAGAGAAATAATTTAGAGGATCACTTAAGAATATTGTTGCAGCGTGATTTTTTTCTAGAATACATAAATTTAATTTTAGAGAACTGTATAGGAGTACTGTTGGAGATGCTCTAAATAGAGTGGTATAAAATTTTTATTTTTAATCTAAAATAAAAATTAAATGACTGTAACTAAATATTTCTCAATCCATCTAGATTCAAAATTTATTTGATATGGGTTTGACCAGTTTAACAAATCTTGGATTGAAGGTTTGTCAAATGAAGCCTAAATATGATACAAAACAGAGCTGAAAAATTGACACCGATGCTTGATTACGCCACCGAGATCCTGCCAGTCCACAACACACATCTAGTAAACGTCCAAGAATGCAGGCGACTACAGCTTGTTTGGAACGACGAAGATTTCATTCTACGCCTGAAAAAAAAATAGATCAGTTTGGACTGGTAACACGAGGGTGACCTGTTAATCCATTTGATTTGATCTTCCTAACCACTTGCACTATGATATTCCATGTTCCAGCCATGTCACTACAAGTATAAAGATATATGAATATATGATGCCGTTATGTGACGGCAAATCGATCCAGATCCTGATCGCGTCCGTGCTGGCGTTCGCATGTGCGAGTTTGCCACTCGAGGCAGCTTTGGGCACATGCTGATTCAACTCGGTTCGTAAAGTTCGTTTCAGGCTTTGGTTTATCCCTTAAATTCAGAAGACTGTATATTTTTTCCTAAAAAATCTATAAAAAATATCGAAATTTTCCTGCCATCTGTCAAAATTTTATATTAAAATTAATTCGTTTGAACACTTGAATAATTATCATAAACTTCATTTTTTATGTTCATAGTCTATCAAACGACACGAACAGGTAACAACGCAGGAACGGTCCGTTTAATCCACTCATCCACATGGAGAAAATACTTTGTTATTCGCAACGCGTCCATTTTTTTATGCAATCAACAACGTGCGCGCGCTGCTGACCTGTGTATCTTGTAGCGGCGTACTTTAAAAAAAGCGAGAGAGACGGACCCGTTTGCAACGGAAAATAAGTTTAATGCTAGAATATTTATCTTTAAATATGTACAAAAAACTCTAATACAATAGTTAACCTTTGTAGTGTCAGTAGGTAGAAACAAGCCATGATCTCTATTCGAAGCGATTTTAACCACTGATTAAGGTCTTACTTCGTTGATTAATTATGCAGCCTTAGTTTTTAACCGGTAATTAATCGAATTACAAATAGATATACACGTCTCGTGGAATAGAGAAAGATGAAAAGAGGTAGAAACAATTGAGCTGCAAACACGAGCCAACCAAGTCAGCTTGAGTCCACCGTAAAGGCATAGTACAAAAATCCGGTCCGGATGAGCGGTCCGACCAAAAATCCAGGACAGAAGCACAGCCCTGTTGGTTTGAAATAAAAGACCGAAGGAGAAAACTATCAAATATATATTTTCAATATATTTATTTCTTAGGGCTAGTATTTTACATATATTTCAAGAAATTTTCGTCACGGGTGGACTTAAATTTAATTCAAAATTTACTAAAATATAATATTATTAAACCAACCTATTCATCTTTAAACCGTGGATAAACTGATAAACAGTTAACCGTCTAAGTGAACAGGTTAGCACACTCACCGCTCTGGATTTTTTACATGGGTAGAGGTAGGGGTGGCAGTTTGGCTCGAGGCTCGCGAGCCAGCTTAGGCTCGCCCGAGCTG
>KE373190.1:81964-111066 GCA_000418225.1 Zizania latifolia
AAATATTCACTCGTGTTCATTGTGTTCTTCGTGTTCTTACTAGCTCATATCTTCATATTGCTCGATCTACTTGCTAGTTAAGTTGTAGAACATATTCCTATGTAAAAGTTATAGCTAGCAACATTGCTTATACTTGTATTCATTTACTTTGTTAGCTAGATTAAATTTAATTTCTGTTCGATTTCTGGTCTGCCCGGAACTTCCGGTTACAATCGGAAGTTCCGGTCCCCAGAAGTTCCGCAAACCTCCGGTGACCCAGAACTTTCGGTTACACCCGGAACTTTCGGTCCTGGAATTTTTCGAACTGATCATTTTCCGCAAGAAATTTTCAGATTGCCTATTCACCCCCCCCTCTCTAGGCAACTTTTAAATACACATACCAATCTCAGTCATATCTGTTTCATATATGACTTACATCTGATCAGGGATCATTTAAAAATAGTAACATTATGAGTCTCATAAATAGGTTACATACTCATTAATCTATAATAATAATGTCTATTTTAAGGAACAAAATACCTTTATTTTATAAATATAGTATGCCACGTACAACATCTCTATGTTACATTTAGGGCATAATGATAACAGGCTATCGATGTTTTGTCGCTGCTTCGGCATGGGGCAGCCAAGATGTTGGTGGAGTGAGGCCGACAAGAACGGGTCGGTTTGGTGTTATATTGAGCTAGACAATGGTGGCTTGAGTCATTGGCCTCACCTTCTGGAGCTTTGGAGTTTCGGGCAGCTTGGCGAGGGCTTTATCGATGGCGATGAGGTTGGCGGTCAGGCTATGGAAGACATTGTGGCTATCGAAGTCCATGATGAATTCATCACCTAGATTTTGGCACAGTTGACCGCCTTGGAGGTCATTTTCCTATTGTATTCAATGGGTGAAGCGATCGGTATTACGGTTGTGGTGAGATTGTCGTTGCCTACTCATTTCAGCCGCATCAAAGAGCTCGTCGTCATAGATCACAGTGGCCATCATGACGTGGTTGAAGGGAGATGGCACCTTCGAGCCATTCGATTGGGACTTCTTCCCATACCATGCATGGGGCTCAATGTCGTATTACCGATGTTGGACCACTCGACCCCGTGGAATAGAGAAGATGAAGTAGTTGCTAGGACAGTAGAGGAATCTACCATGCTTTTGGTGTCATGGTGACCAGATGAGCGCTTTGGGCCAAGTCTGTCCTAACAAGAACGAGTCGGTCCGTGGA
This sequence comes from Zizania latifolia, assembly GCA_000418225.1. Taxonomy (NCBI): domain Eukaryota; kingdom Viridiplantae; phylum Streptophyta; class Magnoliopsida; order Poales; family Poaceae; genus Zizania; species Zizania latifolia. The sequence continues at coordinate 83,182 of KE373190.1, forward strand.
GTTCCCAACGAAAGTCAAACTCCCAAAGATGGAGATGGAGCCGATGGGAACGGTGATGTCGAAGCTACAATCAACTGCCATGAAGCCTGTAAGAAAATAACAGCCACCTCTACCTAGCGGGTCAACTATCGGTGTTTGATTGATGAGTCCGCCGACAGGCATACCTTTGGTGATAATTTGTGTGGTAGGAATAAACACTGGATTCTAGGCCTAATGGTCGACTTGAGAAATAGAGCCAGTGATTTTATACAGGTCCAGGTCTCCTGGAGAATAATAACCCTATGCCATGTGTAGTAGATTAGATTGGATGTAAAAAAGCTAGAGCTTGAATCTAAGGCTTGATATAAAACTGTATGCGAAGGCGAGATGCCTTTGGATGGGGTCCTTCTCCCCCTTATATAGTGCTAGACAGTGATAGAAAACAATCGGTCAATTAGCTGATTAATTGGCTAATTAACTTCTGCTCGGCAGCCTAGCAGTTAATTTATGCCAAAATCGAGTCATTAATTGATTGGTCAATCCCATTAATCAGTGGTCAACCCAATTAATCGCCCCCCACTGATTAATCACCTCACGTCGGTGCCACCTAATCCGCGCCGCCACCACTTGAATCCACGTCGAGCAGCCGCGTTAGGCTCATGTCGGTTCTACGCCCGCATCGGCCTCGTGTTGCCGGAGCTGCCTCTAGATGCCGCCGTAGGAGCCACGCCTCTAGACGCTAGCGTTGGCATCGCCCACCTGCCATGTTGACCTTTTCAGTGAAGAAATAGAGAGAAGAGGCGGGTTTGAGAAAGAATGTGGGTGAGAGCATAGCATGGACAACCAAATGAGAGTGAGAGATGTGGAGAAAAAGAAAGAAAAGATAGGCAGATAGAGAGAATGAGAGAGCCAAGTGATTGTTTCTCTTAGAACTATATGCATTTAAGTATGAACACTCTAATATATCATTTAACTGTTTGGTCAACTAATTAATTCAATTAATCTCTGAATAACCGATTAATCTCTAATCCCTGACCTACCGATCTGTTACAGATAATCTATTTTTCCAACAATGGTGCCGAGGGGTGAGGATTACATGCAAGGAATCTTATCTCGAGTCGATTTTCTACAATCTAGGGATTACAACCGGATTCTTGTCTATCTTCTATTTATAAGAATATAATCTATCTTAACTCCCTTAACTATTCTAGACTACTAAATGGGCTAAGCACATGTCAAGTAAGGTTCACTAAAAGCTCATCATAGAGTACCCAGAGTTTATATCCCGACAACATATTTGAGGACTTTGAAATTTTGAGACGCAACTAATGAATATCTAGCTAACAAGAATATGAAAATGCTAGTATTTTTTATCTTATGAATCTTAGTTGATTTTAGATTAATTCTAGACCATTTGAAGAACTTCGGGTTTTAGGAGTAGTTACGGCTAACAGAAACTTCTAAAACAGATCCTTAAGCCAACGCAGAAAAATCCATAACTGCGAGGACTAAATCGCAAAAGGTGTAGTGACAACTCACGGACCACAAGAAAAAAAGAAACGTCTCCTTCCTCTCGCTGCGCTATTATACCTGGCTTTGCTTTTATAAAAGCCATAACTCCTCTCCTCCATTGCTGGCCTTCCGCTTCCGCCGTCCACCCATGGCTTCTCGAAACCCTAGCGCCAGCCCCACCTCCCTCTCCACGCCGCTCCTCTCCGACTCCATCACGACCACACGCGTTGCCAACGGTCACGCGCGCCACCAGGGCGACTCCCAGGCGGACGACGCGGCGTCGGTGTGCGGTGGCGGCGATCCGTTCGCGTTCCTCTCGGAGGATCGCCCGCCGCAGCTGAGAGGGTCGTCCCCGTCCGACCCGTTCCTCAACGGGACTCCGGCGTGGGGCGGCGTGTACGAGTTGCTCAAGCTGCTTCTGTGCGCACCGGTCGCGGCGGTGAGGCTGGTGCTGTTCGGCCTGTCCATTGCGGTGGGTTACGCCGCCACGTGGGTGGCGCTGCGCGGGTGGACCGACTTGCGGGAGCGTACGAAGGAGGGCGCCAGCCCCATGCCGGCGTGGCGGCGGCGGCTCATGTGGATCACGCGGATCTCCGCGCGCTGCATCCTCTTCTCCTTCGGGTGAGTAGCTGTTTGCTAATTGCTATTCACATTGAGATCATCACCAAACGCAATCAGCTGTCTGAATAAGTCTCGCTCGATCAGAGAATAGTAAAAAACCGACTTCGCTTTGATCCGATCCGCATCAGATGATCGATTAGCTGCTATTAAGTTTAAAATTGAGGCTTGGAGTAGCGAGACGAAGGCATTCGAAATCTGTGGATGGATGATTCTACGGCGCGATTGGTTCGCACAATTTTGGGGGTTGGTGATTTGCGGCACGTGTGGACGGGCGTGGCTGGTGATCATCTGTGTGAGATGCTGTTTGTTTCGTTCTGCACTTTTGGTTAGCTTCACTTCCAATTGTAGATCAAAACGTACTGGAGACTGCCTGGGGTTATGATGCCTTGCCTAACTGGTTTGAGAATCTAGTGAGAAAGAGCTCCAGAAGAACTTAGCTAGGAGGGGACAAAACTTCATAAATGTAGTTTGAAAATTGTTGCCCTTCATCCTGTTAATTTATTAGGTTGAGTCATTAATCAGGTGGCCTGTGCTGAGGGTGGTTGGCTGGAAAATGTGAGTGCTACTTGGTTCAAACTGGAATGCTGTCCATCATCTCACTTACGGTGTGTCCTATATGTTGCCTGGAACTGCTCAATTGGAAATTCCATACACAATTATTGAGACCTTTGAAGTTTCGAATGATGAGTAGAGAAGGAAAAAATTGTTTGATTGCAAGTTTTGACTGGTCAATGGTGAGGAAGCAAACACATTGCTTATGGCCATAATAGTTTTTCTATGCAGTGAAATTAAAAGGCAACTGACAGAATGTTTGGTGTTCTTTTACTGTTGTGCAAGAAATGCAGCATTTTGTTCAAACCTCAGGGCTTGCAGAATGCTGACCAGTAGGCAGTAGCTTTCATTTATACTGAAGTTCTCTTTTTGATCGTACTCTGAATGTGTTTATTCTCTCTCGCATATGTCATCCTTGAAAGAAAAATAAAGCCTTTTCAGTTTTGAACAACTCACTTTTGCTGCTTTTCTATGCTGGGATGTCATGAGGGCTCTTATGTTTTGAGTGCATACTGTTTGCCATGGTTTCTCTTCTTGCAGTGCTACTGTTTACTGTATGATCTTTGTTGGTTACTTGTTTTCTTTTTCTTTTTTTATATCAGATACCATTGGATAAGGAAGAAAGGAAGGCCCGCGCCTAGAGAGCTTGCACCTATAGTTGTCTCAAATCATATATCGTACATAGAACCCATATACTTCTTCTATGAGTTGTTCCCGACCATTGTTTCTTCAGACTCTCATGATTCCATACCATTTGTTGGAACAATTATTCGAGCAATGCAGGTATATGGCTTTTCATTATGCCCGTAAAAATCATTTCATTTTGCAAATTTCTTTCAGGTTTCAAATTTACAACAAATGTGTAGGTTATATATGTTGACAGATTCTCACCAGCTTCAAGGAGGGCTGCTGTGAATGAAATAAAGGTTAGAATGATTCCTCTTAACTCCATCGTTTCTCTGCATACTTTTTAGTTTTAATTAAATGTATGAAATTATTTGCATGCACTTTTTCTTAATAAAGTTATGCCTCATGGTGTCAGCCAATTCTAATTGGCGATATGCAAGTTATCCTGTTGCTTTCTGTTGCTTATAGCTGTTTGGCTGTCGAATTATCTTTAATGCACACAATGGACTTCTGAAATAGAAACAATAACAAGCAGAAAGGAATAAATCACCATCTTTGTTGCTTCCTCTTACTGTCATCTACAACGTGCAAATACACCATAATTGACTCCAAAAGGCAGTGCCATGCCCTTATCGTAGAATATACTACAAAGCATTTTTTTTCTGTTTGTTATCTTGTTCATATGGTACATACTCTCTAGGATGTGATTTCAGAGAAAGGCAGCTTGCAATAGCTTCCCACGCGTGTTGCTATTCCCGGAAGGCACCACAACAAATGGGAGATTCCTGATTTCGTTCCAACATGGCGCATTCATACCTGGCTACCCTGTTCAACCTATTGTTGTACGCTATCCACATGTGCACTTTGATCAATCATGGTAAGTTATCTCTACAGAAATACATCCCTGTTTGTTGCCTCTGTTTCATTTTATGCTCATTTTGTGCTTCAGGGGAAATATATCATTAGGAAAACTCATGTTCAAGATGTTCACCCAGTTTCACAATTTCATGGAGGTTCGCCCTGCTCTCAGCCTAGAAAGTTCCATCTTTATTGTCTTTGGTAATAACTACTTAAACAAATAACCTCATACGTGAATTATATAATTTGCAGGTAGAGTACCTCCCTGTTATTTACCCACCAGAGATCAAGCAAGAGAATGCCCTTCACTTTGCAGAGAACGTAATCCTTCTTAACTCAAATAAATTGCACATCGGGGCCATTTGCATTCTGTACAAATGTAATAGACACATCACTTCATTGCAATCGTTGACTTTTTTCAGACTAGCTATGCTATGGCGCATGCCCTTAATGTTATTCCAACATCTTATTCGTATGGTGACTCAATGATAATGGCACGCGCAGCGGAAGCTGGAAAGGTAAAAAGGGCTATTTGTAGCATGATCTTCACTCTGAATTCATGAGAGTTGTTTTAACCTTTGTTTGTTGGATTCCACACAATGGAAACTTGCAATATTCCAAATATTAACAAATAACTACAAATGAATTGCCTCCCCTCATGTAGATATTTTGATCTCTAATAGACTGAGTTGAACATTTGCAGGTGAATTGCTCAAATTACATGGTGGAAATGACTTGGGTAAAAGAAGTAAGTCTTCCAAAATTGCACTGTTGGCTTGTGCATATCAATGTGGAACTAGATGAATGTACATATTGAAGAAATTTTCCAGCAATTGTGGTACTTGATTGTTTGAATATACTTTTTCAGATGTATGGTGTGAACACATCAGAAGCAATGGCACTCTTGGAACACTTTTTAGCTATGAACCCAGACAAGGAGTAAGTTTCCTCATCCTCTAACAAAGAAATGTTATGCTTTACCTATGGCAGAGTACAGAGGTTGGTTGTAAAGGTCTACAAATATGCATCGCATTTCATAAAATTTGATATCATGAGCAGACACTCCTATGTGCTAGTATTATTCCACAAAATCCTGACAAACGAAATTACTTAAACATGGCAGCGGTCGTGTGAATGCACAAGATTTTTGGGCTCTGTTTGGCCTTAATTGCAGTCATCTATGCAAGAAGGTACTGGTATTCTCCTCCTGTAAACGTTGCCAATCTTAATTGGAGCTACACCCTTCGCTGAACTTGTGCATTTGTTTCAGATATTTCATTACTTCGATTTTGACGACAAGGAATCCGTCACATTCCGTCAGGTATCTACTCGAATACGATCAATATCATAGCGGATGCCTTACACATGTGCTACTACTACTGCTTACTAACATTCTCGGACGTGGTGTATGCAGTTCTTGGTTGGATGTGCGCACCTCAGGAAGCAGCCATTGTTCCAGGGTGCCTGTGAAACTGCATTTGAGAAGTGTAGGGATCCCATCACATCTGACATCTCCAGGGAGCAGCTAGCCGATGTCCTGCGGTCAAGCATGCGTCAGCTGACCGACGATGAGGTAAGTCGCCAGTTTGCCACCGTCTGTTGCTGCAACGTGTAATGGCCAACGCTGTTACAGCTTTGATCCAGTATGTTTCTTTTCACCCTTGTGCAGATGACGAAACTATTCAAGACGTTGGATGTCGACGATGACGACAGAATCAGCAAGGATGACTTGATGGCGTGCCTTGCGACGCTCCCCTTCTTGATCGCCCTATTCGCTGGCCGGATCAACGGGGAAGTTTACATCGAGATAGTTTGATGGATGGATTGCAGGAGAGAGCAGCAAGGGTGTGGAGTTTTGTTCTTAGGGTTGTGATTCCACCACTCCATCCATGTAGTTTTGTCATGCGCTAAAAGTGGCTAACCATTACAGTGCGGCATCTTTGTTCCATTCATTATTGATATACACTATACCCATAGAAATCTGTCGTGTGATTGCACGCTGGATTGTGCATAAGATTCAACTTTGGTCAAATTAAGCACGCGCATAGAAAGCATTTTGTTACAGCCTTGTTCGTGTAACAAATTTTTTTGCTGAAATGCATCTGCTTCGCATCGTACCTCCAATTCTTTGTATAAGTCTTTTTGGCATCCTCAACTATATATGCTACCTCTTGCACATAAAAGTCATATTTTTCAAATCAGAATAAATTGCAAATCATTTAAATTAGTTTTTAATTCTTATAAACAAATCTATTGTTTATCTAGAACAAAGTGTCTGTTTCGTAGTCGAAGTCGTAAGAGAAGAAAATAGCCGCCACTAGGCGGTACCAGAGATGCAAATTGCGATGACGAGAGCGTGAGAGACGGAGACGATGAACCAATCACACCGTTTTTCCCCTTATTGAATCTAACCACGTCGCATCGGAGTGCTATCATTTGACAGCATCTGTTGTCTCCACGTTTTATGACTTTTTTAAGGCTTATTTACACCTGGAAGAAAACACACGCAACAAACCAAGAACGCTCAAAATGGGAAAGACACGGCTCGAAGGCGGCTAAAAAAACAACAGGTTGGGTTGCCATACCATGCCATGCCGCCACACAAGACAAGAAGATTCTTTACAGTACATATGGTGCTTCTTGTCATCTTCCTTTTTTTCCCTGTCCCACCTATGTATATCGTTACATCACGATGCACTTCTCCTTCTTCGTTTCCGGCCTAACCGGCGGTGGAGCAAGATTTAAGCCACTCAATATTCAGAGCCATGAAACAGGCCAAGCAGTTGGTATGGAGTATGGACTGGAACATGCATCATACAGATGATCATGTCCTAAAGTCTGACGTGCTATCAATGGTGTGGGGCGGCTAGGGCTTGAGCCCCACCCTAGCTTCTTATTAATATGAAAATTATTATGAAATTGTATAAAAACCTTTGAAAAAATTAAATTAGTTAAGAATAGTTGCATCAGCCTTGAATGTGATATATTTTTGGCTCCGCCCATGTCAATGGATCAAGCAATAGATGAAATAACAAAGGGGCAAAAGAAGAGGTCAAGCTGCCATGCTCTTCTCCTTAGATCACGTTATCACTATATAGATTAGCTTGTTAGGTTCACGTGTATATTAGAGACAAAACATGTGATTTTTTCTTATATGGAAGGCTCATAGATGCAGGATTCATGAGTTTTTACACATAAAAGTATTATATCGTAAAAATCAGATCAAACTGTCCTAACATACAGTGCATGGCAATGAGGCTTGCTGGTAGTAATTCACAGACATTTGCTATTGGCAGAAATCTTCAAAGCAAAGAAATATACCCTTGGACCAACAACTAGTCCTGGCCGACCTGTGCCATGTGATTGATTGGGAGTCTGATGTGCCTGCTGAGGCACCAGCTCCTGCTGCTGTGGTGGTGACTGGTATCGTTGAGGTTGGGATTGCTGCTCAAACTCCTGTTGTTGAAGTGCTATAGCTAGCTCTAGATCAGAGCTGCCAGCACACAAGAAACACCAACGCATCAATTAGACATTACCTTAGGTACATGTGCAAAAATAAAACTGACAAGTAAAACAAACAAACAATAGATAACACATTGATAGAATGATAGTATGTTAGCCAGAGCATTTGTGTTCAGCTGTGGAATGCACAACTCTCATCCAGTGTCATGCACAATTTGTTAACAAAGATGATGACACTCAAACTTGTTGACCAGTTGTCATACCAAAGCACCAAACTGATTATGCATTAGCTATAAATGTGCTTGTGAGATGAACAATGACTGTACTTAATGAACCTTATGCCTAGAAGAGAACTTATGAGCATGTTAACTAAAATTCATATGATGACTCATCACATTAAGTGCATATGAACTCCATAATCAAATCTTAGGTATCGGCAGTGTTTAAAAACGTGGCCACCTAGGCCACCTAGGCGCTGCGCACCACACCACCACGTCGCTTTTGCCCTGAGCAACGTGATTAGGCGCAATCCCGCCTAGGTGGCACGTAAGCGGCGAGCGAGTGAGGCGGCTTGGGCACAGCGAGGCGGCCTGGGCGTGCCGAATCAGCCTGTGCACGCGGGTTGGCAGCCTCTGTTGCGTGCAGGTTAGGGTTACATATAAAAGAAAATCCCCTTCGTTGCCACTCATGGACTCGCCTTTCGTCTCCTCTTGCTGCCGCCGCTACGGGATCTCGCCGTCGCTGCCGCTACGGGAGTATTGCTCTCACCGCCATCAGTAGCTAGGGAGCCAGGAGCCACTCTCCGCTGCTACGCCGCCAGATCTAAGCTTGCTGCTGCCGCCGCCAAGCAGGGTCGTCAGCTTGTTGTCGCCGCAGGGAATCGCTGCCACCACCACCAAGTAGGGTCAGTGCAAGGAGTCGGTGCCTGTCAGGGATATGACCCCCGGGTATCTCACGGTAGGCTTATTAGCCCGAACCAAGAGTAGGCCAAGTCCAGCATTAGAGTCCAGTACAGCCCATAAAGAAGGGTTCAATTCTGATAAGGAATATTGGATCCTTATCTGAAAATCGAACTCTATATCCGGTATGAGGAGATATACTTATATTAAGATCCTTGTAATTAGGAAATAGGACCCAGGTTCAGTATGCAATCCCAGATATCTCAGAACTGACACGGGATAGAAAGTTCTGGGATTGTTGGGCTCGCCCCTTGACTATATAAACGGGGCGAGGCATTCCTTAGAGGCATCCAATCTCAATTGCTTAGGCTCATAGCTTTCAAGCGCATTACTTTGTAAGGCTTAGATTCATAATCAATCCACCAAAACACATGAGTAGGATTATTATCCTCCAGGAGATCTGAACCTGTATAAATCTTGACTCTTGTTCTTTAGAGTCGATCATAAAACTCAAGAATATCACACTTTCCTACAATCTATTCACCACCTCAGGTACCCCATGGGTGGACTGATCGGCTATCCCTCAACAGTTAGCGCGCTAGGTAGAGGATCGTGGTTTCTTTCCCCAGAGTTCTATGGCAACTCCTCGTCGTCTCTCCGCCAAGCTAGGGACCTCGTTCGTTCTCGGCGATGTCACCTACATCACCGATTCGATAGGAAAGCTAGTTCCCTTTGACATGGCTCCGACTACATCAATGGCAAGGTCTCCACTTCAGGCCCCGAACCCCTTCACCACTCAAAAAGCGGATCAGGTCGTGGAACACCTAGCCGACCATGTGATAGAGATGGTGACGGACTAGGTTGCTGGGCACAACCACGTCCTCCGGCATATCACTGGGCTTCCAGCGGGAGAGCAGAGGAGCATGCGTCGATCGAGTTCCCCTCTGCCCACGTCTCGGGAAGAATTTCCCGAGCACGTTGGAGGGCGCTTGGCCGGATGGCTAACTCGACCACACATCGAGGTTATCCCACGGCGCCCGAAGCTAGCTCTAGTTGGTACACTAGATCCACGAGGCGCCAAAGCTGGGGTTCCCGTGGAAGACAATCAACATGGTCTCGGACAGAGGGCTACCCGATCGTTTTTGGACGCGACGACGTCTCTCAGGACCCCATCGTCAACATCGCCTCTGTCCATCAGACTCTCACTAGGATGCCACAGACGCTGAGTGTGATTCTTCAGGTGGCCGCCCAACAGCTGAAGCAGTCGAGAGGGGTAGACCAATGTACCTCCTCGGGGCCCACCCGACGCCGACGCCAAAGGGCATGAAAACAGGTTTGGCGCAAAAAATCCCACCAGTCAAAAGACTTTTGTGACGTAAGGGAGGTCATCGACCAAACCTAAGAAAGTAGGAACACCGATGCCTAGAACCGAACAGGGAAGGAACTTCCGACCAATCTCGATAGGCTCCCGACGAGACATCAAGCTCCGTCGACTGCCCAAATTTTTTCCTATCTAGCTATGTACTCTTGTACCTTTAGTCCTTGAGTAAATAAAGTTGAACATCGTTTTTTAGATACAACCTTTTTTCGCCGACTAGCAAGGCTTGACTCCTCGGGATTCAATGCAAAGTGTCATACACCTAGCCTACCGGTCATGCCCCTACGATCAGCTCTAGGTGTGGTGCTAGCGACCGTATGGGTGAAAAAGAGCTAGCAGCAGCGCCCCTCTCGGTACACGACCAAATGCTAAGATCCTCGGGGGCTCGAGTTCTTAGCCTTAACTTTACCCACTGTTTGAAGAGCCTCGAGGACTCATGACGCCTGACGTCCAATATGCATGTACGTAGCATTAGATCCCTGCACCGAGGACTATACGGCTATACCGGAGGCTCAGGACCCGACCGTAGTATGGCAGAGGACTTAACTAAAAAACCATCATTTGAAGTGCTCGAGCACTCATGATGTCTGAAGTCTGATATGCGCACATGTGGCATTAGATCCCTATGCTGATGACTATATGGCTATATCAATTGTCTCGGGACACTGATGACTTTGGCACAAAAACAACTTGATGTTGACAAAAGAAGACTTCATTCATATATGTCAAAGACAAGTTCTTTACAAACAAAAGACTTAGTCATTTCTATAAGACTAATGATCTACTTCTATTTTTACAGAGGCTATCTACACTACTCGGGGGCTGGAGGCTGCTCCAATACTCCATCGGTCAGGAAAAGCTGAAGATCCTCGACCATGACAGTGGCCGACCCCTCCAGTCCTTGTCGGAGCAAGAGGGCGTGTGCTTCCGTCATCCCCTCTGGGTACCTGCTCCCGACCAGCTCGAAGTCCATGTCAAGGTAGTGGGCTTGGGCGTTCTCTAGGGCATGCTCGACCCCGCTCCAAGCCACTTCCGCCACGTAGGCCCACAGCTAGACCTCCAGGCCCTCGAGCCGACCCGAGTACTCATCGGACGCACTCGGTCCTACCAGATTGTCCACCATCATCTGGTGCAGCCTGTTGACCACGGTGCAGGCTCGGCCAGCCTCCCTCCTCAACACCACCACCTGGTCCTCGAGCTATTTAAAACAAGTCTCGGCATGGGTGTGGAATCCTGCAAAGACAAGACAATATCAATGCCAAGTCAGAAGAATTCAAAGAAGGTTTGAGCAAGGCAGAGGAACTTACCGCCATACTCAGCGACAACCCTGCATAGCCTCCTTGGGAAACTCATAGGTGCTTCGAAGCAGCACCTTCTTGGTGGCCTAGGTGTGGGTGGTCCGGTGTGAGCAAAAGTTGCAAACTACAGGAAGACAAACAAAATCGACAAGGCAAACAGAAGGTTACCGACGGCCACAGTTTTGAGACGTAGAATGTCGCGAACACGAGGTTGGTCAGGAAGGATGGCTTCCCGCTGAAGAATTGGTGGAGGAGCTTCACGATCTCCACCTTGGGCATCCAGTCCACCGACTGGTTGCTCGGATCTTAGGGCCCAAACACCTCATATGTCGGGGTGGCCCGATCCTTTAGCGGGAGCATCCTCCACGCCAAGAAGCTAGTCATGATGCCGACCCCGCTCAGCCCCTCACGGCAAAGCTCCATCACCCACACCGCTAGGTCCTAGACCTAGTCCTGCTCGGACGCGTGGCCTAGGTCCGACCACTGCTTGGAGGCCTTCGGGCGGCGGTCGATCTCCGCGGGGAGGGCTGGCTTATGGTTCGCGGCATAGAACCAATAAGTGTGCCAGCCCTTGTTGGACGTGGTCAACGACACCTCCAGGTACTCCGCCGCCTTCCCATTGTGGAGCTAGACCGCCGCGCTACTGACCACCTTCCCAGCTGTGCGACGGAGGCAAAAAAAGTACCAGAAGAGTTTCCAATGTGGTCCACTAACAGGTACGCTTCGCACAGGTGTACGAAGATGGCGATTTAGAGAATGGAGTTGAGGTTGAGATTGATAGGAGAGATACAGTAGTGGTGGAGAAGGCCATGGAGGAAAGGATGTGCAGGGAGACCGAGCCCGTGGAGGGCGAAGGGTTCGAATAGAACCACTTCGCCGATCTTCGGTGTCAGGAAATCTTCCTCGACCGCCGCTCGCTAGCCCAAGATCGCTTGGGCTAGTAGGAACTACCCCTTCTCCAGCACCACCACCTTCGCCGATGACATCACCGACTTCTGCCACTCGACGAAGCGCACTAGACTTCCAGGGGCCATTAGCTTAAACTGGAAGAGACGACGCGCTATGCGGAGACAGACTACGCATCCGTAGTGGCAACCGGCGTGACGAGGAGCCAGTGGAGGAGAACGAAACAAAGGAAGGCGAAAGGATTAGGCAAGAGTTCAAAATAGTAGCGTGAGGGAGAAGATGGTGGCATGCAGGCTTAAATAGCTACGCAATCTCTACCGCGACGTCAGCCACGATCGCTACGAACCAGCATCGCTTCGATTACCGTGCGTGCCCCGGTCGTGCTGACAAGACGGTTCCACCTCCCTATCTACGCCCGACAACTGCCACTAGACCAATCAGAGCAAAGATGCCCACCTATCCCCTCACCTGCAATGCATTTATTACAACCAGAGCGAGCCAAAAAGTAGCTTTTTGCCTCGATCCCAAAGACAACCGGTGGAGTCCACGACGCATGAACTCCTTGATGCTCAGGGGCTCACGCGCTCAGGGTATCGCATGCTCGGAGGCTCACGTACTCGGGGTCTCACGTGCTCGGGGGCTCACATACTCGAGGGCTCGAGGGCTCGGGGGCTCAGTTGCGCTCGAGACCTCAATTATTCAAGGACTCAAGCCGATGGCCGCACCCAACGATCGTCATCACCCGAGTACAAGCCTGTTCCTGACCAATGTCTGCGCCCAACCACTGCTCTCCATCAAGCATTAAGACCCAGCTCTACTAGAATCCTGACTTCGTTCTACAGGGATTTTGGTCAACATACGTTTTGACCCTCAAGCCAAATGTTTCATTTGACTCGAGGCACAGCGGCAACACCGTGTGGGTGCACCTACACGATGCACCTCACATAATGAAGACAGTTTTTTTCAAGATTCATCAGACTTCAACAAACTTTGAAGACATGAAGGTTTAGATTGAAGATGAGCTCCTCCTAGCGGATTCAAGCTGAATACTTTGACCAAGCTATGAAGAGCTCGGGGGCTATTGTCAGAGATATGACCCCTGGGTACCCCGCGATGGACTTATTAGCCTAGACCAAGAGTAGACCAAATCTAACATTAGAGTCCGTTATGGCTCATAAAGAGGGGTTCGATTCCGATAAGAAATATCAGATCCTTATCTGAAAATCGACTATCTCCCAATAGTGCCACTGCCACCGCCAGGCAGAGCCGTAGAAGCAGGGTCGCCAAGGAGGCGCTCAGTAGCAGCTCGCAGGTTTTCTCTACTTTGTTATCTACTTGTCTAAATGGTTGCTGTAGAGAAGATGGATCCCCAGGAAGCTCAGTGTGAAGTGTGAACGCGTGAAAAACTTCACAACTCAAGCTCTGCTACTGTATGGTATGGTATCTCCATAAATTGCTACTGTATAAGTGCACAATCTAGAAATTGTTGAGGCTAGGTCCTGTTCTCTACTTCTCTGTTAGTTGACTTAGAAACTTAGTTCAGACTTCAGAGTTTAGACTTTCAATTACATTTATGAATTTATGGATCATGGATGTATGGTATGGTATGGTATGTGATGCTGTCAATCTCTCTTATTTCAATACAATTTTATTATTCATGTCATAGTATCATTATATGAAAACTGAATATATACATGTATTTTCTGAAATATACGCCATCAAGGCACAAACACCTAGCCACCGCCTAGCGCTTTTTGAAACATTGGGTATCAGTCATTAAGAAAATAAAATGTCAAATGAATGGTTTGACACAAATTTCAAGATCTCAACTAATTCATAAACTAGACAATGAACTGATAATGGTAAATAGCCATGGCACTTAGTTTTTAACAAATTATTGTACAATAAAACATATATCCAAAACCTAAAACAAGCAGAACACAACCAACAACTACTCCAAAAAGCATAGCTAAGAACAACAGGCTGGAAAGACACTCCAGCTTCAAGCAGCATCACAATTTAGCTCAACAGATGTACATCTATTGATGAATGCAATGTCATGCAAGAGATCCACATCACTACAGAGGTCAAAATAGTGATTCCAGTAAGACGACTACTTTGATCAATACATCACTTATTAAAGAAAAGAGGCAGGTAAGAAGAGCATACTTTCCAGATGAGTGTGCTAGGGTAGAATTATCGAATTGAGAAAGATAGTCCTGTGGACAGGAATACAGGATACAATTTGGATTAGTTATTGTTATAGAAACCAATGGAGATAACATCAGCTTATTGATGTTGCACTTAGGGCAGTACTTGTCATAGCCTGCTGTTCATTCCAAGAATCATTTCTTGGGGTTTCAGCCTTAAATGGTATAAAATTGCTAGTCAGAAAAACCTCATCTCCATTCACCTGATGAATATCAATTGTGAACAGAATAAAACAGTAAGAATCTTCGTTCAAGCAAACACAAACTGTTGGAAAAGTGTGTGGCATACCTCATCTAACTTTTGCCATACCAAATCAATTTGGCTGAAAAAACCCTGATCAGTTAACTGCTAAGAGATATAGGCTTCCGTACTGCACAACAAATAATGAATAACATTAAGCTGGGGGCTTATTAAAGAAACTAGATACTATAACTTAATTAATCATCATACCTTGAACATTGTGTTGAAGTGATTATTACGGAAGAAGACACACAACTCTCTTTCATTAAGACCCTCTTGTAAACAAAATAAATTGTAATGGTGAAATTTTACCCAGATATTAGTTAACAAAATAAATGAGGAGAATGCATGTGGTTAGAGTAAATATGTACCCATAGACAGTTAGCTGGCTAGCAGTGTTCCGCAGAAAATTATCTGTCAGTTCCCCTGCAAATAAATGAAATATGTAATGTCAAATATTATGCATTGAATATACATGTCCAAAAGATATTTAAACAAATGCAAACATATAGACGACTGGAAAACAAAATTCTCACATTGATGTTCTGCAGCCCCATATTGCAAGCACTGACTACTTTTCCTAGTCTGGCCAGCTTGCTCAGCAAGAACTGCCTCTCCCTCATACACTGGCTCCTGATTTTCATATGACAAATTTCCAGTGCTAAGTATGTGCTCTTCTCCTTGATATATTGGCTCACTTTCCTGAATGCTTAAGGTGATGGGCTCAGGAGTAACCATGTTCCACAGCTAGCTCTTTTGTAGCATGAGTTGGGGTAGCTTCACTAGCTGCAGTTGTCAGTTCAGAGCTAACCTCAGTGTCAGAAGCCTGACCATGAATTTGCATGGCGGAACATTCTTCACTGGTTTCTTTATCAACTTGCTCGAGGGTAGGAGCAAAAGCAGCAGCTTGGTCATTGGGAGCGAAAGACTCATGAGAGGAACAGGCAAGAGCAAACTCTGAAAGTTGTCCTGTAACACAGAGCCATCGCTCAAAGCATGGTTGTTGCCATGTTCCTCCTTATTTGTTGAATCCACAAGCTCAAGTGCCTTCAATCGAAAGATATCACTCTGTGCTGTTTCCTCCTTATAGGAGGATGAATGAGACTGTGAAGTATCGAAGGAAACAGATCCATCAACAGCATTGGCATTTTTAGCTTTCGATAGACTAAGGCTCCTTAGTTCCTCATCTTCCTAACGGTTGCCTCGTCTTTTTTGCAACTCAACGGGATCAGCGAGTGTATGTTCATTAAATGATCTCCCTTGAGAAACACTAGGAGAAGGAACCCCTAATGCCGCAGTCGTTGCAGCAGCAAAATCAACAGTTTCTTCCTCCTCTACATGTTTATTCTCTTTTGTTGATTCCCCTGACTTCAATTCAGCGAGCCCAAATGCTAGAGCATTGTAAGACTTTGATCCAATGGCGGTAACAGTGTCAGTATCCTAAAAGTAAGAATGAATCAGAATTAGCAGGCACGCAGGAAGTCTGTGTCTGTTTCTTTTCTTTGGTAGAATTACATATTTAAGTGGATATTAATGTCCAACAGTGGCACCTACAGAGTTAAAGAGTATGTCGTTCAAGCATCATATCTTAACAAATTGCATTGCACTAGATAAATAAATCCTAAATTATATACTTTGCCGGGTAAAGAAACTTATCATGTATAGATATAAGCATAACCTTTTGTTGGGGCAGCCCATGCGATACTCAGATTGAAACATAAATATATGGACACAGGAGCAAAAGAAATGATTGTGTGATTGTGATGTCTGTATTTTTACAAATACGTCATACTAGAAGGTAGTGGTCAAGTTGTATCTTGAAGACCATGTCAATGTACAAATGGCATATTCGCATATGTTTGTGACCAGAGGAAGTACAAACACATTTTGGGCCACAGATTGGATCATGTTAACTAGTAGAAAGTAGAAAAGTAACATAATTAAATGCAGCATATATTAGCAAGACCAAGCAATAACAGTGATTGCGCTAACCAGTTTTCAAATAGCTCAGCACATAGCAGTACAATATAAATCTTTTAAACAATTTTGACAATGGATAAACATTGTTTGTGTAAGCTAGATATCAGAAACAACAAAAGTACACTAGCACACATATTCCTCTCTTTTTTCTGGAACTTTCTTAGAGTGTTGTGTGTTGTTGCGGATGACAAACATGAACCTATGGTCTATGTACTTAAATTAAGAACAGAAACTGTGAATTGTTGGACAACATGAAGCTATATCCAAGCACAAGAATTATATTCCATCTGAAAAGAAGCAATGTTGGTTATACATTTCTGTTCTGGAAACATAGTGAGATTATCTTGCCACTAAGAGCATAGCCACAAAGTACGCATCTCATGTGCAAAGAGACGATCTCCTGCATTGACTAAAAAATAGCAATTCCTCGATGGGATGAATACAAGTAACTAACGGATGCCATGAGCCCATGACTTAATAGGGTATCCCACCTGAAGAGGATTTGATGCATCAAATACCCTCTTAGAAATAAAATGCTAAGCTACACACTGGTCACAATTTTCTAGTTACAGAAGTACAAAATGGCTAAATTTAATATGCTCTAAGGAGATGCATACCTAGGGATCCACTATCCACCCATGGTATAGTGGGATATCCAGAAGGTCAAATATGGAACATTCTTGGGTGAACTCAAAGTCATCGATCCTGCGATGATCACATCACAACTCGTAGTATAATTTAGAGCAGATAGAGCAGCATAAATGATAAACCACTGGCCAACAAACCGAACTGCATACTCACTTCCTGAACAAGACATTTACGTTAATGTCGGTTGTGAGGCGTGGCAAGAGGTCAATCGCATCTGAGACGTTATGCTCCCAGTTGCGCATGTACTCCTCATCCTTGCCCTGCGAATTGCATCCCAAACCCATTCACAAATCAACACCACAAACAACCGCAGGTCTAACTCCCCAAGGGCTGATCGAACCTGCGCAGTGCTGTTGGAGTCAATGAGGCGCTCGGCGACGAGCGAGAGCAGCTTCTGCTGTGACACCTTGCTGGCATCCGGGTTCAAATTGATCACATTCTTAAGCAGCACGTTACCTACAAAACGTGCGCATTGAAAAAATTGATAATTTGCTACTCTGAAGATGTACATTTTGATCATGTTGCCACTTCTGAGGCTGACATGTAGGACCATCTGGGTCAATAAAAGTGAGTCTAGATGGCAAAAATACGAAACCACTTCTTGGCAAATTCTCAAATCTCTCCGCGCGCATTAAACCCATGTCAAAACGTGCGGAATGGAACCAAATGGAATCTAGGGGTGGGAGCGACGAGTGTGGGAGCTCTCACAGATGGCGAGGAGCGGGCACGGTCCATTGTCGTTCTGGTAGATGATGGGGGTGCGGCGGCCGAGGAAGTCGACAGCCCTCGTCTTGTGCATCACCTCGGGGGCCTCCAGCGACGGCGGATGCTCGGGATCCGTCGCGCGAGGCGGAGGCGCCAGTGGCGGGAGCTGAGGCTGGTCGGTCGACATGGATCCCACCCGCGATCGCTGGGGCACCTCGCCCTGGGTCGCCGGAGCTCTAACCCTAGGTGTCGCCAGCGGGCAAGGCGGCCCGCGAGCGGCGGGATTTGGACGACGGCCAAACCGAGGAATTGAGGAAATATAGAATACGAGACAGTGGGTAGGCGTACAGGTAATTTGTAGATTGTGTCTCTGATTTTCCGATTATGTTCCTGTGTTTCGCCATATTTTTGTTTGTACCCCTGATTTATGGTCTTGGATATTACGGTACGGTGACCATACTTTCGCTTAATTAAATATTGAAGTTTAGGGGACTACTTTACTTTGCAGAATAATTCGTACTCTCTCCGTACCATAAATATTTTATTTTTAAAATAAAGTTGATAAAGTAATGAGGATAAAATATCAAATTACTTTTTGTTAGTAAGAAAAATAATATTATAAAGTGATAGATAAAACATTTAAAAAGATTAAAAATATTAATTTGTGAATTGAAAATAGATATAGAGATAAAATGAAGGTTATATTTGGTTTAGTTTTTTTAATTAGCTTATCGGTTAGAAAGTTGAACCAACTAGAGGTCAGAGTCCAACTTAGCTTTTTGGAACACATCAACTTTTTCATGTACAAAGTTGAAAGTTGCCTCTATCCTATTTTTTATGGATTTTTATTTCAAAGTTAGATGATAATTACCCACCATATCATTCATTAACATACCAATTCATTCTTTTTTCTATCCTGCAAGCATTGGCGCCACCACGTTCTCTACCGACGACCCTTAGACCACCGTCGGTCGTCCCACCGTCTAGACCAACGCCTAGGTCACCGCCCTGCTCTGTTCTGGACGCGTCCTGCCCAGTTTTAGGTGTCGTCCTGCGCCACTTTGCCTAGCCACCGCCCCGCCCCGTTGCCCAAGTCGCTGCCCTGCCCTTACGTCTAGGTTGTCGCCTCACTTTGTTCCGGTCGCCATCCAGCCCCGCTGTGCCACGTCAGCTCGCCTTGTTGTCTCCACACGTGCAGGAGCTATTGAAGCGGGAAGAAAGGGAAAAAGAGAGGAGAGAAGAAAAAAACAGAAAAAGGAAAAAAATCTGTAAAATTTTTAAAATTTGGAAATTTAATGTTTACTCCGAGATTTAAAAAGAGCAGGTTTTTTTATTTTCATATTCACTATCTATACATAAATCTACAGCTACTCCAAAAAAAACTTCACAACATTTCCACTGCTCACAACAGATTTTCTAGAATCTACACCTTAAGCAAACACACCCAACGTCTTTTGGGAAAAAATGCTCGGCCAAGCTCAGAAAGCAAGTTCCTGCCAAAAAACCACTTGGAGCAAGCATAAATATATTTTATTGGTGACAATTTAGTTAATTTTTGTACATATGTATTTCCTCACATTCCAAATTTGCCTAAATATTGCTG
This sequence comes from Zizania latifolia, assembly GCA_000418225.1. Lineage (NCBI taxonomy): Eukaryota > Viridiplantae > Streptophyta > Magnoliopsida > Poales > Poaceae > Zizania > Zizania latifolia. The sequence goes on from KE373190.1 coordinate 102,661, forward strand.
TCAAGCTGATCCAAAATTTATGATCGTTGCACCAATCAAAAAGGATAATTTCAAAAAGTATATGTCAACGAAACTTAGAAAATGACATGGTATAAATTGGCAAGAAAAAGATGTATCGGGGATATAAACCCGGGGTACTTCACAACGGCGATAGCAATCAAGTGGAAGGAGGGGTCGAGAGACGAAGCATTAAAGATGACCTAGAAGTGGTCGGATCATTCAATAGCCCAAGAAGCGGTCGGCAGTCTGAAAAGCTCCCGAGTCCCACACTCGGGAAGATGGCCCGATCGCAGGCACTTGGACGGTCAACGCTGACAGCTAGACCGCCCCATCAATGACAATAAAGCCCGAGCGTGTAACTGTTCAATTAAAATAACGAGTAACGCCAGGGTTAATAGCCCACATCCCGACCGTTTTTACTGTTATAAAAGGACTTAATGGGGTGCATAAAGCCTAAAAGGTAACCTCCTAGCTCTAGCAGTATATAAAGGACTCGGGGTAACCTCTTACGACGAGGTGTCTTTTGGCTACACATTCTGATATGTTTAAGGCCATTTCAAGCCGTTAAACTCATATTTCCACATATACAGGACTAGGGTTATTATCCTCCGGGAGGCCCGAATCTGTCTAATTCTTGTGTCTCGTATTCTTTGAGGCAACCATTGAATCTCGACCACAGTCGTCCTCTTACACCTATACAAAATTTCTCTGTGAGTAACCTCGTAGAGGACTATCGTACTTACGCAACGACAGTTGGCGCGCTAGATAGGGGTTCGGCTCTATGAGTAACCTCGTAGAGGACCGTCATACTTACGCAACGACAGTTGGTGCGCCAGGTAGGGGTTCAGCTCTGTGAGATTTTTAAATTCGGATTCAATGGCCGTTTTGTGCAAAGTTAACACCCAGGTTCCCGTTAGCTCCATCATCACCTTCGAGAGCTTGACTTTTGTTGGTGATTCTATACGCCAATTCATTCCCTCCACCTCCGCCGACACCAAGACGAAGGTTGCGCGTGCGCCCGTCATGCGCCCAACTACTTCCTCTACATGGGGCGCGGCTCGCCCAAAGGCGATCAAGCCGAATGAACGACCTGCTCCACCAAGCGCTCGTCGACCCGTCTCTATCGACTCCCCCACCGACTTCGTTATCTTTGCCAACTCAGGCGGGCGCACAGTCCAGCGACGCCAATTCACCGAGGTTGTTTTGGCATGGACCCGAAGGCAGAACGCGTTGGTTACACCGACGCCTCCTCCTACAAAGGCTGCCATGATGATGACGGCCGTCATCTCCGAGGACGAGCTCACCACCAACGCCGCTGAGTCCAGCACTCACCGGCGGGAGCATCGGAGGTGGAATGTCTTCTACTTACTTCGTCGAGGAAGGGCTCAAACAGCCGGAGCCTCGCAACAAGACACGCAAGAAGCGTTCACGATGGACTTTGAAGGTCACGCCGTGTACCGCACGCCCACGGCGAATCTTGTCGCCATTGAAAGGGCACTCTCCGCCCTCCTTGACACACTCGAACTTCAGATGGCTCGAGCAATGACGCAGGCTACCGTCGTCCAACTCGTCGAGGCGGCGGCGCCCGCACGGTCGCGATCTCCTGACCATGACACTACTTCCCGATCGTCCAGTCAATCATGACGCACCCAACCGAGCGAGCACCATGGGAGTTCCTACTCGGGTGATGCCCGGGAGATCATCAACCAAGTGGTATAGCCGTCATGGAGAACGCGAGCACGGCGAACTTCATCGCTAGGAACGCTTCGACCGAAGCCATGGAACGCCAGGAGCTAGCCAGCCAGAAGACTTCGACTCCCGCCACAACGGCTTTCTGGCCTTCATTGAGCGACTCCGCCGAGTGGTATAGCTGTGAGGTTTCCGTTCGTCAGGGATCAAGCCCTACGACGGCAAGACCGACCCCTCCCAGTGGCTACGGCTGTACTATACAGCCATCCGAGCAGCAAACGGGGACCACAACGTAATGGCCAATTACCTCCCTGTCATGCTCGTCCCAGCTGCTATCAGTTGGCTAGCTGGGCTCTAGGAGAACTCCATCGACTCCTGGGACCAGCTATGCGATGTTTTCATCGCTAATTATCAAGGGACATGGCAAAGGTCGGCCTCTCGGCATGACCTGCGCCAAATACGGTAGAAGAGTGATGAGTCCCTTTGGGATTATATTCGCCGCTTCTCCGAGGGTCGAAACACCGTCGTCAGCATCTTCAACGCCGATGTCATCTCCATCTTTCAGGATAGATTGAGGAAACCATCGAAGTTATTTCGCCACTTAGTGATGAACGAGCCGACGACTCCATGCGAGATGATCACCACTGCCGAGGACGCCGAGCGGGAGCAGATGCACCCGACCACTCGGGAGTCCTGCAAAGACAAGAAGCGCTCGGACGATCGTCACCGATCACTGCGGCGTGACAACCACGACAAACCATAGTCCTCCCAATCGAAGGATCAGAAGAGGAAGTCTGAACACGCCATGGTCGCCGAGAAGAAACCCAGATCTAGAGGTCGGGGGCACTCGGTGATGCAGGAGATGCTGGATAAGCCCTGCATTTTCCATCCAAATAGCAGCCACACCACCCGTCGGTGCTACTAGCTGCAAAACAAGATGATTAAAGAGGCGGAAGAAAACCTCCAGCAAGACAAGCGTCGCCGGGATGACAAAAAAGAAGCCTCGCCGAGAGGACAAAGATGCCGATCCCCCGGCCGAAAACGACTTCTAGAAGCCCGCTCGGACGGTCTCCATGATCTTCAACGGGCAATCACCGCAGAGTCCAAGCGCCAGCAGAAGCTGCTTGCCTATCGCGTCAACACCATCAGTGATAAGGCGATCGAGCGCCTACGGTGGTCGGAAGTCCCGATCACCTTCAATCGGGACGACTAGTGGATGGACGTCCCCAAGCCAGGTCGGTTTTCACTGGTGGTCAACCTAGGAATCCTCAAGGAGTGCCTAAAGAGGGTGCTGATTGATGGTGGCAGCAGCCTTGATGTCCTGTTCAAGGGGACCCTGTCGGCGCTCGGCATTGACGTGTCGGTGCTATAGAAGACAGACACGCATTTTTATGGGATTATCTCGGGGAAGGCCTCCATTCCACTGGGCACGCTCATCCTGCCGGTGACGTTCGGCACTCAGGACAATTACAGGACCGAGCACGTCAAATTCTACGTCGCTGACTTCGAGACCGCTTACCACGCCGTGCTCGGACGGCCGTCCCTCACCAAGTTTATAGCGGTGTCCCATTACACGTATCTGGTCCTCAAGATCCCTAGACCAGAAGGGGCTTTTTTGGTAAAGGGGACGTCACCACCTCTCACGTGTGTGAGCGGGACAGCCTCGTCTTGGGAGAGGAGGTCGACATCTCTGTGCGGATGGAGAAAACCATCCAAGCAGCCAAGACCACGTCGACCCACGACATAGAGATCCCAACAGCCACATCGTCAACCTCGGGCTTAGCGCCCTCGTCAGCTGATTATAAAAGTATTCAGCTCTCAGACGTCGACCCCTCCAAGACGGCGCTGATCAGGACAATGCTAGATCCTAAATAGAAAAACGCGCTCGTCAGCTTCCTCCGTGCCAACACCGACATATTCGCCTGGCACCTCTCTGACATACCGGACGTACCAAGAGAGCTGATCGAGCACGAACTCCATGTCTTCCTGACCACCAAGCTGGTCAAACAAAAGATGCACCGATTCGCCCAAGATCGTAAAGAGACCATCAAGGAAGAAGTCACCCGCCTATTAGCGACTAGGTTTATCAAAGAGATATATCATTCTGACTGGGTTACGAACCCAATCCTTGTAAAAAAGAAAAATAGGAAATGGAGAATGTACATTAACTATACAGATCTCAATAAGCGATGCCTAAAAGATCTTTTCTCGCTGCCGTGCATTGACCAAGTGGTCGATTCTACCGCCGACAGTTTTCTCCTCTGTTTCTTGGATTGTTATTCAGGATATCACCAGATCAGCCTAAAGGAGGAAGACCAAGAGAAGACATTCTTCATCACTCCATTTGGTGCCTATTGCTATACATCAATGCCCTTTGGTCTCAAGAATACCGTGGCTATATATCAACGAGCCATTCAACGTTGCCTCGCCGACCAGATTGGGCGTAATGTGGAGGCTTATGTGGATAATGTCGTTATCAAATCCAAGCGCACGGAAGATCTTATTCCTGACATCCAAGAGACTATTGACAACCTTCGCAAGTTCAGGTGGCGGCTCAACCCTGAGAAATGTGTGTTCAGGGTACCGACCGGGAAGCTACTCAGTTTTGTTGTCAGCAGTCAGGGAATTGAAGTCAACCCCGACAAGATCTCGGTGATTATAAACATGGCCAAGCCAATCAGCATCAAGAACATTCAGCGCCTCACGGGTTGCATGACTGCACTCGGACGCTTCATCTCCCGACTTGGCGAACGGGGGATGCCGTTCTTTAAGCTGCTGAAAAAATAGGGTAATTTCACATGGACTCCGGAGACCGATCAGGCGTTCGCCAACCTCAAGAAATTCCTCTCCACACCGCCAGTCCTAGTCACGCTAACCCCTGGAGAGATGTTACTCCTCTACATCTCCACCACAACCCACGTGGTCAGTACAACTGTGATTGCCAAGCGCCTAGAGGAGGGCCACACCTACCCGGTCCAACGATCGGTATACTTTATATCTGAGGTACTCGGACCGTCCAAAATCCGATACCCTTAGGTCCAGAAGCTCCTATACGTCGTTTTCATCACCGTCCGGAAGCTTTCAAGCATTATTTTCAGGCACACTCGGTGAACATCATCACCGAATATCCACTCGGCGACATCCTTCGGAATCGGGACGCTACCGGTTGGATTGTAAAATGGGCTATCAAGTTAGGTAAATATACCCTTGATTTCAAGCCCCGAACGGCCATCAAGTCTTAAGCCCTCGCCGACTTCATCGCCGAATAGACGGAAATTCAACTTCCGTCGACTGCCGATACTCAAGAGCATTGGGTCATGTATTTTGATGGTTCCCTCAGTATTGACGGAGCAGGCGCTAGAATTCTCCTGATTTCTCCCCAAGGTGAAAGACTAAAATATGTTCTTTAGCTATTGTTCATGGCGTCTAATAATACAGTCGAGTATGAAGCACTCGTCAATGGCTTGCGAATCGCCATCTCCCTTAGGATCAAGCGCTTAATGGTGTACGGAGATTCTAAGTTAGTTATCAGTCAAGTAAATAAAGACTGGTCCTGCACCAATGAGAAGATGGACGCATATTATAAAGAGGTCCGAAAGCTAGAAGGCAATTTTTACGGCCTTGAGTTCCATCATGTCCCTAGGAACGAGAACTCGGCCGCCGACCTCCTCGCCAAGCTGGGATCATCCCGAGCCCTAGTGCCGAGTGATGTTTTTCTCTAAGAGCTCTAAAAGTCATCGGTCCAGACTGAAGAAGTATAACCCTTGGATAATAAAAAAGTCCCTTCCATCTTAGTCGTTACCGAAGATGTTGAAGATTGGCGCCCACCCCTCATCGACTTTATCTTTACCGCTAAAACTCCCGAAGACAAGGATTCAGCCATTCGTCTCGCCCGACGGAGCAAGCAGTATATTGTTATAGGGTCAGAGTTATACAAGAGGGCTGCTTCAACCCGAGTGCCCATGAAATGCGTCAGCTGATCCAAGGGGTCGGGCATATTGAAAGAAGTGCACTTGGGAATGTGCGGAAATCACGTCGGCGCTTGAACACTGGTAGGCAAGGCTTTTCGGTCAGGTTTTTATTGGCCGACTGCAACGAAGACGTCAAGCTGCTAGTTAGGAGCTGTTAAGGATGCTAATTTTTTGCCAAGTAGAATCATCTCCCTGCTTAGGCTCTCCAAACCATTTCGCCTTTGTGGCCGTTTGCGTGCTGAGGGCTTGACATGGTCGGCCCGTTTCAGAAGGCTCCTCAAGGATATGATCGTCTCTTCATCACCGTTGACAAGTTCATGAAGTGGATTGAAGTCATGCCACTAAGGACCAGCACCGCCAAGAAAGTCGTAGAGTTCACGAAGATCATTACCGATCTCGGGACTCAGTTCATTACCGATCTCGGGACTCAGTTCATCACCGGCAACGATTTTTGGGAATTCTGCGAAGACCGGTGCATCGTAGTCAAATATGCATCCGTGGCACATCCAAGGGCGAATGGCTAGTGCGAACGAGCCAACGGCATGATACTCCAAGGCTTGAAGGCCAGAGTTTTTGACCCTCTCAATAAGTATGGTGGTCGGTGGATGAAGGAACTGCCAGCTGTTCTTTGGAGACTTCGCACTCAGCCAAGCTGAGCCACTGGTCGGACCCCGTTTTTCCTAGTATATGGGTCAGAGGCTATTTTACCGGTGGACATGCTTCATGAATCTCTAAAAATCAAACATTATGAAGAGGGAGCCACCGAACAAATGCGAGCAGAAGACATCGACAACCTCAAAGAAGCTCGACTGGCCGCCGCATTTTAGTCCGATCGGTACCAACAAGTACTTCGCCGATATCACGATCGCAACGTCCGTGGTCGGTCATTTCAAGTTAGTGACCTAGTCCTTCGCCGAATACAGTTGGTGGTCGGCGTCCACAAGGTTTCTGCTCCATGGGAAGGCCCATTCATCATTGTAGGCGTGACCCGACCAGGTTCCTATTGGCTGATCCGAGAAGACGGCCAACGTATTCATAATTCTTGGAACATTGATCATCTTTGCTGCTTTTACCCATGATGTTACGAGCTATGTACCTTTATCTTGGGTTAATAATAGTATTTTTTTCTCACTCCATAGCTCATCCCGCCCAACCCCGAGTGCTGGAACTTTCTATCACATTACCCCAGAGTCTATGACCTGCTCTAGCTTTGGCCACTGGTCGGACGCTGCTCCGACCAGTTACCCCAAGTTGGTATTTATTCCACTTTAACGGGGAGGTACTGTTGATATGTTCGTCACAAGCTCGGGGGCTCGCCAAGTTCGTCGCAAATCTTTTTCGCCTTACTTGTTGCCTGACCACTTCTATTGTTTTTTCTGACTACTTGTGAAGCATGTCGTTCAGCACACGTGTATGTGGCTTAGTTTTCCTACGCTACGAACTAAGGCTATATCAATTACTCAGAAATAAAATAAAGACGGTCGAACATAGTACAGTTTTAACTCCAAATAGCATTTCATTAAAAGATAAATATATACATAGACTTTCCTTCTTCTATTTTATATACTATTCGGCAGGATTTTCAGGGTACGCCTCTAGGTCTTGGACGAGCATGGTGGCTGCCTCCTCCACTTCCGCGTAAATACGCTCCACGTCGGACTTTTCAACAGTCGTCGGTCACCCTGCTTGGATGCGATCCATCCGCGCAGAAGGATACAACGCTCAGACAACCCCGAGCATGTGTGTGGCCGCCGACTGCATGAACTCTCTTGTTTAGTTCTGCAGATGTGTCACCGAACCCTGAAGCCGCTCCAAAAATTGCTTCATTGACCACTCGGCGCTAGCGGGCTCATTGTCAATCATCTTTACCAGCACCTTCGCACCAGCCCGGCAGTGGTCAAGCTGCGCTTGAGTGCTACTCAAGCGCGCCTCCAAGTCGGCGAACTGAACGTTCACACGCCGATGCAGTTCTACTAAAATAACAAGGTTATCAAATACAACCTTCAATTCGAAGACTAAAGCAAGCGTCGGTCGGCAGTACTTTTGTACTCACCGATTGCTTTGTCGGCCTTCTTCTTTGCCATGACAGCGACAGCTTCGGCTTCAATAATTTTCTTTTTTAAGGTGGCTGCCTCAGCTTTCGCCTTCGCCATGCTCTCTTTAGCCTCATTGGCCTTGGTGAACGCTGCCTCCGCTGACTTCACTGACTGCTCTGCCAAAGCAGTCGTCGTCTCCAACTGTGCCTCTATGGTCACCTAGTCTGTTTATCAAATTAATTAGATAGATCACAGCAAAACGATGCTAACAGCATAAAGAAGTTACAACATACTTACCAAAAGACCGGATGTCCAGCTGGACGCGGAGGACCTCGTTGTCCTTTTTCGCCGTCATCCGAGCGGCCTCGGACTCGGCCAATTGCGCCGTCAATTGCTGGACTCGGGCATTGAGAGCTCCCAAGTCCAGACTATCGGCAGGGTACGGTATATCCACATGCCCGACCAGACGGGTCAGCACGTGCTGCAATACAAGCAAGGTCAGCTACAAGTGTTGAACATAATCAAGACAAGAACAAAGTTGGTATGACTTACGCAGGTGACACGTCCGAGCCAGCTTAGTGCATCACGACACTCCTCCACCTCCCGCCGAACTTCATCAGTAGGAGGAACTGGAACGTCTTCCGACTCTATGGCTTCCGCCGCCATCGGCGGCACATCAGCCGCCTCCTCCACCATGGGGTCGGTGGTCG
>KE373190.1:111181-126172 GCA_000418225.1 Zizania latifolia
CGTCTTCAGCCACAGTCAGCACCGCGGTGGTCGGCGCATCCATGGTCGGCACCGCGGCGGTAGGCGCATCCGCGATCGGGGCGTGCGTAGTTGGCGCATCCTTTGTCGACGCCTGCATGGTTGGCCCAGCGATGGTAATGTAGACCACCATATCAGTGGTCGTCACCCCCACATCCAACGCCGCCACGCCGGACGGCAGAGCAGCCACCGCCATGTCACCACCGCTGACCCCCCGGAGCCACCGGTCGCTAGTTGGCTGTCGCCATCGACCGCCCTCGTGCGCGTGGCATTGTCATCATCGGGCAACGGCGCCGATGTTCTAACAACAGATAAAGTTAAGCCAATAATTCTAAAAGCATTTATAAATACTTTTAGGACATAACTTACCAGGTGGACTTCCGAAACACGCTTCTCTTCACCTGTCGGTATGAGCCCGAAGGACCTCCCGATGAAGGAGGAGGAGGCGGAGGAGGTGGTGGTGATGGCGATAATGACGACAACGTCACCATCGCCCCAGCATCAACTAGCCCGACCTCGGACGTCTTCGAATCAGCACCAGCTTCTCTAGGAAACGACGATGGCACCTTGGGTTTCCCCTGAGATGTCACCGCCGTGCGTGACTTCTTCACCGTAGGAGGGACAATGCCTTTGTCCTTCCTCTTCTTTGTCCCGATTGGCTCGACTGACCGATCGATGTCCCTTTGCCCGACTGCCTAGGGCTGCTTAGGCAACGACGCCAGAGAGCAATATGCCTCTCGCCACTGCATTTTTGACGCAGTCAGCACCCGGCAGGTGTATTGCACAAAAGCAACCAAAGTAAATACAACAAACAAGCTGACTACAATGTCTTACCGCTGGTCGGGGGTTGATGAGCTTATATGAGCATGGGCCATCCTCATTGCCGACCAGTGTCTTGGGGGCGAAGAGGTCTCGAACCCGCGCCGCGCCCTCATCTACGGTCAGGGGCTCAGAGGACTCCCGAGAGGGGTCAGACCGACCCACGTACTCATACCTCGGTCGCGCTCGGCTCTTACAGGGTTGAACGTGACGGAGCACGAAGTTGAGGGCCACATGGACCCCTATCAACTTCTGCTTCCGGAGCTCGACAATCTCCTGGACGAGCTCATTCACTTGGCCTTGATCCTCCGACCCACAGTGATCGGACCAAGTCACCGTCGCGGTCAGCACGCGGTCAGTCTCCGAAGAAAGGGCCGACTCATGGTTCCCAACATAGAACCACTAAGCATGCCACCCCTTGTTGGACGGTGGGAGAGGGACGGGGATGTACTCGACAGCTTTCTCATCACGAAGCTAGAGTTCGGACCTGCCAACAACTCTTTTGAAGAAAGCTCTCAAATAAAAGAAATGACGAAAGAGATTGAAATGGGGATCGATGCCAAGATAGGCTTCGTAAAGTTGGATGAAGATAAAAATGTGGAGAATAGATAAACCTAACCCACAAGCAATGGACTCGAACACCACTAACTCGTTAGTGTTTGGAGTCGGGAACTCCTCACCGGCCGCCGGGCGCCACAGCGACAAAGCCTTCATCGGGAGGACTCCGGCCTTCTCCAGGAGCTGAATGCCGGTCGGTGGCATTAGACTTCTGGAACTCCTTCAAGCGGTCGACGCCGGAGTCAGTTTTCGCCATCGGGACGGAGTACGGTGGAGCAAGGGGCTTCAAGTTGAAGAAACGACGAGCCTTGCGGTAGCACACCACGCACTGGCAATGATGGTCAGGGCGTCGAGGTGCCAGCGAGAAGAGCTCGGGCGTAAGAAAGAAGATGAACAGAGATTCAAACGCAAAGAGCAATAGCGTGCGGCGGAAGAATCGCAATGGGGATAATTTATAGTCGGCCGCGTGACGGTTCGGGCCCCCAACACGTCGTGATTGCCTCGGATATGCTGCAAGGGCAAACCCATGCCACAATTATAACCGCTTCGCATATCCTGAAGACTCCATCTGGCCGCCTAAAATAAATCTGACGGTTGAAAGAGGAAGGTGAACCGACGCGCGCCGTTCCAACCGACATCCGTTCACCGAAGCGCCTAGGGGCTCGTGCGTCCCTGCACGCCAATTAACTCCAGCAGTCGCCGGTCTCCTCCAACTGATGCCTTTTCACCAAACCGCCTAGGGGGCCCACATACTCCACTACTCCAGTCCGCTCCAACTGACACCTTTTCGCCAAACCGCTTAGGAGGCCCACACACTCCACCACACTAGTTGGCTCCAACAGACGCCTATTCACCAATTGCTTGGGGATTTGAACACCCCTCGACTCCAACGAGCGTCCAATCACATAAAATCGCCTAGGAATTTAAATATTTCTGCCTCAACAACTTCGTTGGTTTAAGCCAAAATTTGGATCCTGGAGTTCATTCTGCTAATAAAACTCCAAGCTTGGGGGCTACACCCGGCAGGTGCACTTGATCGGTGCACTCATCAGGTAAACAAAAAGGATTATATCAAGACCATTTTGGTGCTCCTTATGGCTTCTCGACTCCATTCAGATCAACATCGTCTATCTGCCACCAAGAGCTCGAGGGCTGCTATCGGGGATATGACCCCAGGGTACTTCACGACGACGATAGCAATCAAGTGGAAGGAGGGGTCGGGAGACGAAGCATTAAATACGACCCAGAAGGGGTCGGATCATTCAATGGTCCAAGAAGTGATCGGCAGTCTGAAAAGCTCCCGAGTCTCATACTCGGGAAGATGGCCCAATCGCAGGCACTCGGACGATCGACGCTGACATCTAGACCGCCCCATCAATGACAATAAAGCCCCGGCGTGTAACTGTTCAATTAAAACAGTGAGTAACGCCAGGGTTAATAGCCCACATCCCGACCGTTTTAACTGTTATAAAGGGATTTAATAGGGCGTATAAAGCCTAAACGGTAACCCCTAGCCCTGGCAGTATATAAAGGGCTCGGGGTAACCTCTTATGACGAGGTATCTTTTGGCTACACATTCTGATATGTTTAAGGCCATTTCAAGCCCTTAAACTCATATTTCCACATACGCAGGACTAGGGTTATTATCCTCCGGGAGGTCCGAACCTATCTAATTCTTGTATTCTTTGAGGCAACCATTAAATCTCGACCACAGTTGTCCTCTTACGCCTATACAAAACTCCTCTGTGAGTAACCTCGTAGAGGACTATCGTACTTACGCAACGACAAGATGTGTGTCCATTGGATAACACTACATGGATGATAGATCAGTTGACGTGAACACCCTCCGTTTTTTCCATAGATTCTCTATAGATTTTAAGGCATAGTTGAGAATTTAAGATTTTGCTTATATGGCGTTCATAAAAAATTCTATATAAAAAATATTAAATAAATTCTTTTATTTAAAATTTCAAACTATGTAACTCTGCAAAAATGAAGAAATATCTCATATACAGTAACACATGGGAATCTATCAATTCATCCATGCATAGGTTACTCGCAAGCAAGGAGTGACAAAATGATGGAGTGGTTATTCTTGGGAGCAGCATTAGAGAGGTAATTAGGGCATATTCTAAGCACTAGTACTAAACATCACATGATCACCACCAACATTTGGAAAAGGATGGGCATGGGGGACTACTCTAATGATCCTTTCTAGACCAACACAGCAGGTGTTTGTGTCTCTAGTGCTGCTAGGAGATGATAGCCTGGTTTAAGATACTGCCTAGTGATCTTGAGACATGTGCTGGTACTGATGCTTCATTAAAGGGTGAATACGGCCTGCAATTGTTGCAACATATACACCCAAACAACATATTCTTTTTTCATTTTAGTTTTGCAGTGATCTACAGAAGACTAGCTAGGGGATGATGCACTGCAACCTACAGCCAAAAATTTTATACGCTTGGAGCATATCTTTCAGTGATCGCAAGAAGCTATACGGAGCCTGTCCTGTTCATCTGTTGGCCCATTGGAGGCAGGGGTTGCTACAAACGGAATCAATGGGGGCCGATGCAGAACTGGACAAGAGAGCTTTTCCTCCTCCAATTTCTTCTGCCGAGTGCCGATTGGTAGGTGCACAATTAAATCAGTTGATTATATATACGGCTATGACGCCCCGGACATGCTCTCCCCCGGCCTGAATTGAAGGTACAAAATTCCACTGTCCTTTCCCCTGTATATATAATATTATCATATTATTTTTGATGCATGATGAATTTTGGTGCATTTGATTATGGGGCGTATATATGCGCTTTAAAGAAATGTACATATACATATGTACTACTAGAAATGTAGAATACATCAAGGAGAGGATGAGTGAGAGACGGGCAGTGCTTGGTTTGAAGTGATATCACCGCTATGATTTTAGGGATGTGATCTGTCTGGTTGTGATATGATCATCTGAGATCGATCTTGTTTTATAGATTAAATTATAATGAATAGAATGGTGTAATCAGATCATAAATTAGATAAATGGTTTAGGAGGAAAACTATTTAAATCTATGTAAATAAAAAATTAAACCGCACCCCGACCAACTGAGAGATGACATGTATGTCATACAAACATAGATAGCCTTTAGTGAATTAGCAACGTTTTATGGATCTCGATATGTAGCATATTGAAGAAATATTTGGAATATTTTTTAGATAGCTGGAATAGTATGACCCTTCTATAAGGGATGTCAGATAACCAAACACCGCCTGAATGTAGGTGATCAGTCTGAGTTGAGACTTGAGAGGTGAAGAGAGACTAGAGAGGAGGGGTGAAGGCAGGCATGCATGTGATGGTTGGCCCAGTTGCTATCAAGTCGAGCTTCTATTGCGCTTTCTTGTCAAGGGACAAGGGGCATCCCTATTGCATTTATTTGCTTGTAGAAACGGAACATTTGTTTCTGGTTATCGGCTTGGAGCTGCAAGAAGCTGCTGTTACGCTATAGTGTACACGGAGGCAGCTCGGTCACACTCACACTTGGACAAGCCCTCCTCTATAAATTATATATCTTCTGAAGAAAAAGAGAAAGAATAGAGCAGATTAATTAAAATATAAAGGGCATGCATGGCCTTCTGTTTTCCTTTCTCTTCTACTATTTGACTCTGTTTCTTTCTTGTGGTCGCATTGGCCTTATATCCGCATAATAGTGGATTGCAAATTGTTATAACTGACTAGTTAAATAGTACATTTACAATGTTAGTTTAAAAGTTACTTTTAATGCACGAACAAAACCGTAGATAATTTCGTAATTTACCTGCCATAGCGAACTTCAATAAAATCAAGTTTTTGCCAGCAACTTAAAAGTGCAAACCAATGCATAAATGATTACCTATTAGAATTTTTCTGTTGGCAACTAAACAGATTATGTGGTTACCGTGGAACAGATTAAGCTAAGCTAGTCGATAGTGGGCAGCAGGAAGGGGCCATCAACTGACTTAAATTTTTGCTCACATGAGAATTAAGCATGCATCTTGTAAGAACTATTTATGGCCTTAATTTCTTACAAAAAAAACTGGGCGGCAATGGTCTTAATTTGGTTGAAAAAAGAGAACTAAGCATGCCTGCCTGCCTATAACTGTATATACACCTTGATTAAAATAGTGGATCGATTGTTCTTTTATTCTCTTCTTCAACATTTGAAATATGCTCTCTTGCAGAGATATAGATTCACTGGTACAAGTGTGTTGTCAGCTTCATTCGCACGTGATGCGATCGATGTGTTAGGTCTTAATTCAAATCATCGTGTCGGGACATCGTTTGGTCTGATCAGAGCAGCTTTTGTGAGTTAGTCACGCAGTTAGGATAAATGAGCAGCTAGCTTTCTAGTTAGTCACTTAATCAGCACAAATCTCTTTTTTTCTATACACAGAAATTGCACAAGAACAGACTCTTTAAACCTCACAAATACCTACACTGAAGCATGTGCACCCATATGGACATGCAGTCATGCTCTCACAGCTCCACCACTTCAAAGTTCAAACAGATTCAGATCAGTTGGTTCATCATGATCAGCACAAATCAATGAGCAGCTTTTTTGTTAACAATATTTTGGATAATTATTCAATAGCAGCCACCTGGGAGTGTTGCTTTCTCCTTTTAGCTCGATTTCTTCAATGAAAAATAATTTCAGGGTAAGAAATTTATATTTTTGTTTGTAACTGAAATAAAGCTGAAACTGCCAACGAATTGATAAAAACCCATAATATAATCTTCAAAATCACTTCGTAAAATTTAAATTTTGCTACAAAATTTTAAGGAGAAGTAGAGAAAACACGAATAATTTTATTTTTTTGACCTTTTATTATTAAAATTTTCAAATTAAACCTCCAAAACTATATTTTTGAAAACGGACCCTTTTCTAGTGTCGGCTGCAGCCCACCGAAATTTTGTAAGGTTGGCTTGCCACGCCACCCTTATGGTGTGTTAAAAAGGTCCATTCTTAAAATAATGTTTTGGGTAGTTTACTTTTAAAATTTTATTTTAAAGTGTTCCAAAAAATAAAATCTATTCAGCAAACACCCCCTTCATAGACTAATTAATTTCAGGAGCTGATTTTAGGTCATCATTCAAGTCGCCGCCTCCCCCCCAAAAATCGTTTTTGCACTTAAAACAAGTATTCCTGGCAGCATGCATCCAATCAATCCATAGCAAGGTGAAGTGCGTCATGCATTCAGAAACCCAATGGCACACATCTCTATGCACCATCCTCTCACTCAGCCTCAGCTTGCATTGCATGCTGCTCCAATGACACCCAAACTCCAAAGGGAATGAGTTAGTTAAGCATAGGGATTTGGGATCATGGCATGCATTCTCTTCCTAGCTATCACCATGCTTCAATTCTCTCTCTCTCTTCTTTCTTTCTCCTTCCTTGGGTGTACATGCATGTATGCCAGCCATGCCATTGCAAATGTGTGTGCATACACACCAACACATACATGTATGCAATGCACATTCATGTGGTTTTGGATGGGGACAGAAAGGGACTGAAATGAGTGAAAGGGAGTAAAAGAAGAGTCAACTCGTGTATTGCACAGGGCTCGAGAGCAAAGGCCACAGCAAGTACTCAATTATTGGGACCTTCACACACATCACTGTCAATGTCAAATTTTAGGGTCCCTTTTAATCCCTTCTGGCCCAACAAAGAGAAAATTGAATTTTATAAATAAAACACTGTATGTCACACAAAGACTTAACTTCTAGAATAAAATTTATACATAACGGTGATATTAAAAATTAAAGTATCTCTTATTAATAAAAAAAGTAATATTGTAAAATGGTATGTATGGATAAGTCATGAGTACGAGTATTGAAGGAATAAAACTTCTTGAGTTGGACCTAACAGTAAGCTAAAAAGATAGAAAAAAAAGATAAAGTTGAAAAAAATACTAAAAATAAAGTCTTTTTGAGATATAACTTGCTTTCCTTGTGGGATCTTCTACATCTAGTTTGTGGAGTCTAGCTAGCCCTCAGCTGTACTGGTTTTTTTCCTATTGCACGTGAATGTGCGTGTGAAACTTAGTCAAAGTTAATCATGTATGTATGTACAATGCATTGTAATTAAACATATTAATAGAAGATATAGTATATAATTAAGGAGTCCTTTCTAACCTGGACAAAACAGCTTAATTTCGAGAATAATTTTGTTCTTCCGTTTTAGTTAATTATGGGCATTCTCCTATATTTGATGTGTCGTATATCCATGCATGGAAAATTTCTTTCTGACCGCAGGATGGTGAATTTATGTTCTCCTAAAATACAAAAGGGTTGATATCAGAAAAGTATCGAGCTAACACATACCTTTTCCAGTTTCCACTCATGGCACGGAAGGAAATATTCAACTTTATGAAAGCACGGACAGTTGCATATTGAAGCAGAGAATAATATCTGAGAAAATTAAAAATAAAGTGTTTTAGACACTACTATACTGACCCCACATTAAGCTGTTACTCCATCCGTTTCATATTTCAAGTCATTTGACTTTTGTTGAAGTCAAACTTTTCTAACTTTAATATATTTTATAGTAAATTTAATAAAACTAATTTGATATTGTAGTTGTTGCTGTCATTTTTTCTATAAGATTGCTCAAAGTTTGAGAAGTTCGACTTATAAAAAAAAATCAAACAAGGGAGTATTGGCTAGCTAATTAAGCAGCCTGCTGCAAATTAAGTTCACTGGAATGTCACTCATAAAATCTCTCATCAGGAGTAAAGAAACAGCATATGTAATGCTTATCACATGAAATGAATATAAAGTGCACATATATTCCTTTCTCCTTTTTGCATTGGCTGAATGACCCACGCTGCCTGTTGTTGAATGTTGAGCACTGTTCATGCGTGCACTAGAGAAAAAGTTAGGCAACCTTCTTGTCACGGTGCCCTTTAATTGTTGCTGTTATGTGGAAATCTGAATTATTCTTTTGACCACATAAAAAGCGAATCTGAAATTAAATAATTCAATTTTCCCTTAGTTTGCACTTATATATATCGGTAGTTCCAGAAATCCTAGATCAATGTTGTTAGTTTTTAGAGACATCACAGTGCACTAATTATTAATCACAAATCTAGGATTAATTTACATACTCGATTTCGACCTTTGATTGATTCACTTCAAAAGGATGAATGGCTGAAATCTACATAAGGAATCTCACTGTGTCCATGATAATCTACATTTTCTCGGGTATATTCCCTAATTGACTTTCTCTAAAAGTGAGGAAAGTGTTACTGTTATCGATATATGGGCACAGGTACATGTCAATGTACCACCGGTTTGTGGGTCTACTTCTCATCTTATAACCGTTATCAGTATGTCAATGTACACATTATATTGGAGACGACAAACATTTTGCTCAAACCTCCCTGGATTTCTAACAAAGTGGACCTAGCAAAAAGTAGAGAAGTAAACATGCTAGACTTTGTGAATTGATTTCTATGTTAAAAGATATTTATGTTAGACTTAGAATGTATATATATGATAAACATAGCTTGCATTCTACGGAGTAGTATATATCTACCACTCCTATTGCAGACCAACAACATCCATACACTCATATGGTCCATGGTTGCATACACACACAGAGAGAAGCTCGAAATGACTTCAGTTGATGGGTCGGTCATCACAATCCGCCGTGTGCATAAATGCATCATGAGGCACACTGTCTATGTATCAATGGATGATACGTACATTGGGATCTAGAGACAAGAGACCTAAGCTAATCACTACTAGAGAAGTGAGTTTTTATCTATTCTTTTCAATATCTATTCTAATTCGAGCCGATGCTGAAAGTTGTTTGTAACGATCAGAAAAGAGAGAAAAAACCATGGATAGGTACAACTAGTACTAATAAAGAGTTTTAGTATCAGATCAAGAGATCACGTGATACTAAACTTATTAGTACCGATTGGGGTCCCCAATCGATATTAAAAGCTTGTGCATTAATACTAATTGGAGAGACCAACTAATACTAATAAATTTAGTGTCGGGTGGTTTCCCAACCTAGTACTAAAAGATTCCTAAAACCTTGTGTGAGAATCCTTTAGTACCGGGTGATAAGGCTATCCGGTACTAAAAGTTCATGTTAATGTAACCGATTAACCTCAAAAATCTCATACTCCACCTCTATTCTTCAGTTCTTCTTGCGCAGCCATCCATATGACCAAAACCCTAGCCTGACTAATTCATCTGCCCAACCCACCGCCACCATCATCGATCGTGAGCACCATGTCACGCTGACTGAGTGATCAGCAAGGTAGTGCCGTTGGACATGGCTAGCCCAGTAACATCCCTGCCGCCAACAAGGTATGTCGTTTTTCTCTTTTTCTTTGTCTATTATTGGTCGATCGACCACTGCAATACAAATGCTATTCTTGAGTGATATCGGCCACTGCAATGCAAGTGTATAGAAGTAGTAATTCATCTCAACATTACTCATTGTTTTCTATCTTTGTGCCGATCGATCACTGCAATGCAAATGCTCCAATATTAGTTTTACAAATGTTAATACATATGCAATTCAAAGTAGTTGACAATTGCAAATAAAAATGCAATACAAATTAGTAATATAGAGCTAATACATGTGCAATTGCAATGCAAATTATCGATGTCATCTTTTGTTAGGTACCGACATATGATCCAAAGACCGCCCTAATCAAAATTAGTCATCTATGGAGATGTCATGTGGTACATATTGTTTTCTACAAAACATATATTGCATGTTCTATGTATAGCTAGAATAATTATAGCAAACTGATGCGATGTTATCTTACCGTTTTAGTTTCTACTAAAGAGCTTTGTCAATACCCACAACATTAGCGATGGTGATAATTTTGAGATCTTAACAAGAGATGGCTACATATATATTATCGATATTAAAAAGTCTGGAGATAGTTATCCCTAGGAAAATATTGGTTTACATTTGCTAACCGAGTACTTGGTGCTAACAATGGAAGCTCAATTATCTATCATGGCTATTATTTTTAACAATTATGATGACGAGAAAATACCACAAGCCATAGCAATAAACACAAGTGATAGCGATAAATATAATGCTTATTTTGTCATAACAATACACATGTCTGTTTTGTCACACTACTTACCTATATATTTATGGCCATGGGTGAGAATGTTAGCTCTGTACCAGCTGAGAATATTGTAAAGAAGGCAAAACCAACATTCGAAGAAGGCCACATCAATCAATTGGAAGATTACTATTTTTTAGCAATGCTATGGATTTAACAGCAGACATGAAGGCTCATCCAAGACATCTCGTCAGTCCTATCCTCGACGACCAAACTGTATGTCTACACAATCAACAAAATAGTCATAGACCAAAATTAAACATGATGGTAATCACTATACACATGTCACATGCTAAACATATATTCATGCAATTGTCTTAACTAACTAACAACACATTTACATTATGAGTACTTTTTAAGGCAGTATTCTAATCTCCTCACTTGCACCAAAAGACTACCACCATTGAAGTGATAGTTGCAGAAAGCACACCGACCTTAGTTATAGTGCACAAATCATCAGATGGATGTTATAACTTAACAACTAGGTTTGGCCATTTTTTGTAAGCAAACAACATTAGTGTTAGCACAATATGCGTTTTTTATTTTGACATAGTTGCAAATGATTTTTTTCTCTTATTCATAGGCATACTAGAGATTTATATTGTAAATGTAATTTAAAGTTTTACACATGACAACATAAAGAAGTGAACATATAAATAAAAGATAGAGATTACAAAGAACCCTAAAATTTAGGAAGTACGGTAAAAAATCAGCATTTTCATTCTAATAAATTAGTAAAAAAATCTTCGGATTTAGTATCAGTTGAAATTATAAACTGATACTAAAGATTTCATGCTCGTAACTACACCCGTCGCACTTTAGCACCGGTTGACAAGCACTTTAGCACCGGTTGCTAATGTCAACCGGTACTAAAGATATGGCTCTATCCTTCACGTGTGTCTCTTTGATAATTGCACCCGTCGCCTTTAATTTAGTGCTGGTTGACGTTATAAATTGGTACTAAAGATATTGCTCTATACTGAAAGTTTCATAGAAGTTTCGTGCGTATAGCTTCGGTATCTATGCCCATCGCACTTTAGTACTGGTTGAAGTTATAAACCAGTACTAAAGATATGGCTTTACACTAAAAGTTTCACGCGCGTCTCTTCGTT
Organism: Zizania latifolia; assembly: GCA_000418225.1. NCBI lineage: Eukaryota > Viridiplantae > Streptophyta > Magnoliopsida > Poales > Poaceae > Zizania > Zizania latifolia. The sequence continues at coordinate 122,815 of KE373190.1, forward strand.
ATATGTGTCTATGCCCGTAACACTTTAATACTGGTTGAAGTTATAAACCGGTACTAAAGATATGGCTCTATATTGAAAGTTTCACGCGCGTCTCTTTGGTAACTGTGCTTGGCGTACTTTAGTTTCGGTTGATAATGTCAACCCGTACTAAAGGTATGACTATATTAAGAGGGGTCATCCAATATTGTTTCATGCTATCTTTTTCGTCGTACTTTAGTTTCTTTCCTTCTTGTTCTCCGCCATTCTTGTGCTCTGGTATGTTCTCCGCTCTTGTTCGTCTTGTTCATTTTGTTTCTTGCAAGTTACAATCTATTCGTTTTGTTTCTTTTTTCTGTGCAGATTTGAGTCATGTCTTCCTCAACCTCGAACGATTCTTTCATTTTGTGGGTCATCAAGGACAACGAGGATTCAGATACGACTAGGGTCATCCATAACAATGACGATTCGTTGGAAGCTAGGGCGACGACAGAAGAAGACTTCGGTTTAGACATAAGAACTACCGCTATTTGTCATGCTTTTGATCTCACGGTCACCGAGATGTCGTCGAACAATGATGAGGAAGATGATGAAGATCTGGACATTAACGTCGGTGGCGACGGCAACATTAATTTGCTCGATGATGGCGATAGCATGAACATGCTCGACATTGGCGACAACGCTAGCGCGATCGACGTTGGCGGTAGCAAACACATTGGTGACGATGAACTGCAGCACTCTAGCGGTGACGACTAGTTTAAGGAGTGTAGGTTTTAGGGTTAGAAATATATCTAGATATATATAACAAACTGCTGTACATATATAAAACATACGTAATGTTATAACTTCTGTACTTTGTTTGGCGTGTGAAATGAAATAGAAACTAAAAGAAAAAATAACATACGAAAAAAGAAATGAAAAATAACATAAAACTATATTGGTTAACTAAGATTAGACGAAATGAAATTTAAAAAATTGTGTTTAGTACCGACTGAGATGTCCAATCGGTACTAAAGTTATGCCTTTTAGTACTGCCCGTACACCTCAGACGGTACTAAAGCTAGGGGAATTAGTACCAGTTGAAGTCTTCAACCGGTACTAAAGGTTGTATTAGTACTGGTTGAATAACTGGTACTAATATTCCACCCCTTTAGTCCTGAATAAACAATATCGGTTCAAAAACTATAACTAAAGGGGTTTTTTACCGGCACTAATGGCGTGTTGTGTAGTATTGAATCGTGCCACCTCTCTAGCTAGCTTAACGAGCAAATTAATTGATTATGGTTGTGCCTGCATGCTCTTGGTTTTGTGTGGGATAGATCAATGCAGGCAGCTCCAGGAACAGGTGTAGTGTGGAGGCTCATGTTTTCCTATAGCTTTATCGATCTAGTCATATGCATGGTTTGCTAGCTCTCAGTGCATCATAATGATTTGACCCATATATAATACACGCACATATATACATCATTTCCAAGTTTTGATAAATTAGGAAAGTTAATGGATGTACAAGACTTTGGTTAAGTATGTTATGAATATGACTTGATATTGATATCAGGGCTAAAGGTCCGATATATATACACATAGAGAGAAAGTACAAAAGGAAAGCTAAAGTATGAAAAGCAACAATAAGTAAAGTAATACACTATCCAAATATAGAGCTACCATATATATAATATTCCTAACACCCTCCTTCAAACTTAAGGTGGTAAATCAATCAGACTGAGTTTGGAAAGGAAGAAATGATGCTAAGCTCTGGTCTGCGCCTTTGTGAAGAAATCAGCCACTTGAAGCTCAGTGGGCACATACTAAAGCGCAATACCTGATCCTAAACCTACGATCGTATATAAGATACATCCACACCAATATGCTTAGTGAGCTCATGCTTCACCGGATCTCGAGCAATACTAATAGTACTTGTACTATCAGATAAGAGAGGGGTCGACAGAGATACTGAAACACCGAAATCCTCAAGCAGCCATCGCAACCAAGTCATCTCGGCAGTCAAAAGGGCCATAGCTCGCAACTCAGCCTCTGCACTCGAACAAAAAAACTGCAGTCTGCTTCTTAGTCTTCCAAGCAATAAGAGAACCATCAAGAAAAACACAATAAGCAGATAAAGACCGACGATCAGAGGAATCACTAGTCTAAGTAGCATCAGAATCAGCCTTAAGTTCCAAAGAGCTAGAGCGAGGAAAGAACAACCGACAAGAGATAGTACCACAGAGATATTGAAGGACCTAAAGAAGATGACTATAGTGAACCTGAGTAGGAGCAAAAACAAACTGACTTAAGATATGCATAGGATAGGCAATATCAAGACGAGTGACACCAAGATAAACTAGACTCCCAACAATGTGGCGATACCGAGTGGGATCATCTAAAGGTACACCATTAGTAGCTCGAAGATGGACATTGAGCTCCATAAGGGTCTCTACAGTGCGCTGATCAGTGAGACATGCACGCTGAAAGGAGATCCTGAATATATTTCTCTTGGGATAGATAGAAACCCTAAGGTGTGGAAGTAAATTCGACACCTAAGAAATAATTAATAGGACGAAGATCAGTCATGAGAAATTGTTCACTAAGACGTGCCTTCACAAAGAAAATATACTCAGGATCATCACTGGTAATAAGCATATCATCCATATAGAGCAGAAGTAAGGTCTGTCCTTGAGAAGAAGTGTGGATAAACAAAGCAGGATCATGAGTACTGGCCGCAAAACTAGCAGCAGTAACAACAGAGGCAAAACGCTAAAACCAAGCATGTGGATCTTGTTTAAGACCATAGAGAGAACGTCAAAGATGACATATCGTACCATCGGGAATAGAATACCCAGGAGGTGGATGCATGTAGATTTCCTCAGATAACTCGTCATTGAGAAAAGCATTTTTAACATCAAGTTGAGAGATAGCCTATGCACGAATAGAGGCGACAACAAGAAGAGTGCGCACGGTAGTCATATGAGCAACAGTAGCAAAAGTCTCATCATAGTCACGGCAATGCTCCTGCTAAAAACCACGTGCCACTAGACGAGCCTTATATCGCTCAAGGGAGCCATTAGCATGAGTTTTAGTTTTATAAATCCACTTGCATGTAATAGAACGAGCATGAGAAGGAAGAGGAACTATGTCCCAAGTGCCAGTCCGCTAAAGGACAGCAATTTCCTCTGCTATGGATGTTGTCATTCATGATGAAGAATGTCCTAATGGTAAGATGGTGGTTCAGGGAGATTGCTGCCCTTGAGCAAACTAGCACTTGGGACATAGTTCCTCTCTCTTCTCATGCTCGTCCTATTATATGCAAGTGGGTTTATAAAGCTAAAACTCATGCTGATGGCTCCCCTGAGCGATATAAGGCTCGTCTAGTGGCACATGGTTTTCA
>KE373190.1:180677-195788 GCA_000418225.1 Zizania latifolia
GCGCAAACCTCGACGGGGGTGGCAGCCCACTTCTCCGGCAACTCCGATCTCTCTCCGGCGAAGATCAACATCAAGATTTCAGTATAAACTTCTTGCCCATAACGTGTTCTCTGAAATGTCTTCAAGGGTTTAGTACTGCACTCTAGGTGTTCGATTAAATGTTTACATGCACTTGATTTTCAGTTTGCACTAGGAATATTTTCTCAAGTATTCTAGTGTATGTCAAGTGTCTGTCTATTTGCATGAGAGGATCTGAGACCCATTAGTTGTTTCTACAAGTACTCGATCTTTTGCACAAGAGCAGTTTGTGCGTGTCTTCTTTTTATGAGAACGCTTGTTTTTCTTATGGAAGCATTCTGATCGGTACTTGTGTTCTTGTTGAGTTGCCGTGTTCGGAAGTGGCTGTTGATAGAGTTTTTGTATCGACTTGCCTGGTGTGACTATTATTGTCTTGCCTTGCGTTAACTCTCATCAAGAAACTTGCAAGTCCGATACTCGAGTTTCAGGAATTTTATTTTTTCGCTGCATTTTTGATTGCGCCCATTCACCCCCCCTCTGGTCGCTAGTTTCGATCCTACATAAGTGCGACATCATTGCTGTGATGGGTTCCAGATCCCACCACCCATGCACTGCTAGATGGACCGAGTCCACCGTGCGTTCATGAAGATGCTAGCAATGCTAGTTGGTGATCCTCCTATGCACGCCACTAATGGAAGCCTCCCTGTCTGTCGCCTCACCTTTCACCAGCCTTTTAAGCCGCAACGCGAGCTTAGTTGCGTTGTCCTAGAAGTTCTACTCAATGAGGGCGAGTAAATAGGCATCGATCTTGCGTCTGGCCTCCATAGACATACGCAGTAGTTGGGCACCCTACGACGGTGGCCCTACACCAAAGGCCAGATGCATGCCCCAGATGAAGCATGCCACCATGTGACCCATGTTGGCCAAAGCGCATAGTAGCCGTAGGTACTGAGGATGCTTGTCCGAAGACATCTAGGACTCTCATGTGCCTGGACAAACCTCCTATTGACAGCGTGATCATGGCATGTTTGGCTCATGGTTCGGCACACTAGGCACAACATCTGGAAGTTAGCCAGCGGTACTTCAGAGGTCTTGGTGATATGCTCAGCAATCTCAACGGCGATTTCAAGCAGGAGCGCATTCCACCGACTCAGCGCTATGGTCACCGCGTCGATCTCTCCACCGGCTGTCTAGGAAGAACGGGGCTTAAGAATGCAAATACAAAACATTTGGGTGTGCGGCCAGGCGATTTTAACGTAGCGATTAGTGCGATCAAGCGATGCGAGGGAAAAGAAGCGGTATGGTTATCGTGGGAAATGAATCGTCGCCTCGGGACTAAACGAAGCAGTTCCATCATCCGTCAGTGGCTCAGTGCACGCGTTTGCATGTATCAATGAAGAAATGATTTGGAATCTTTAGTATCATTTTTATTTATAACCTGATACTAGAAATACCTTTAGTACCGGGTTGTAAATAAAATCGATACTAAAGATATATGATTCTGAAAAAGCACATATTTGAATATAACCCGACACTAATTTGTATTTAATTTCACTTAACATTCTTCACAACGAATTTGAATTTCATTTCGGTTCAAATTCTGCACAACTAATTTGCATTTCATTTCACTTGAAATTCTTTATAACTATTTTGAACTCATTTCAATTGAAATTGTCCACAACTAAGTAGAATTTCATTTCAATTGAAATTCTACATAACTAAGTTGAATTTTATTTTAATTGAAATTCTTCACAACTAAGTTGAATTTCATTTCATTTGAAATTGTCCACAACTAAGTTTAATTTTATTTCAATTGAAATTCTCCACAACTAAGTTAAATTTCGTATCACTTGAAATTGTCTACAACTAAGTTGAATTCATTTTAATTGAAGCTGTCCAGAACTAAGTTGAATTTTATTTTAATTGAAACTGTGTACAATTAAGTTAAATTTTATTTCAATTGAAACTCTCCACAACTAATTTGTATTCATTTCAATTAAAATTGTCCACAACTAAGTTGAATTTAATTTTACTTGAAATTCATCACAACTAATTTGAATTCATTTCAATTGAAATTATCCACAACTAAGTTCAATTTCATTTCACTTGAAATTGTCCATAACTAAGTTGAATTTTTTTTCAATTTAAATTCTCCACAACTAAGTTGAATTTCATTTCACTTGAAATTCTCCACAACTAATTTGAATTCATTTCAATTGAAATTGTCCACAACTAATTTGAATTCATTTCAATTGAAATTGTCCACAACTAAGTTGAATTCATTTCAATTGAAATTGAAATGAACTAAGTCAAATTTCATTTCAATTAAAATTCTCCACAACTAAGTTCAATTTCATTTCACTTGAAATTCTTCACAACTAATTTAGATTTATTTCAATGTAAATTCTCCCCAACTAATTTAAATTTATTTTAGTTAAAATTCTCCATAACTAATCTATGCTTTTTTTAGAATCATGTATCTTTAGTACCTGTTTTGTTTATAACCCGGTACTATTGATACCTTTAGGAGCGGGCTATAAAAAACCGGTATTAAAGATGCATGATTCGGAAAAAAACACAGATTTACATATAACTTAACACTAATTTGTATTTAATTTCACTTGACATTCTTCCTAACTAATTTGAATTTTATTTCTCTTGAAATTCTCCACAACTAATTTGCATTTCATTTCACTTGAAATTCTTCACAACTAATTTGAATTTGATTTCACTTGAAATTCTTCGCAATAATTTGCATTTCATTTCACTTTAAATTCTTCACAACTAATTTGAATTTCATTTCACTTGAAATTTATCACAATAATTTGGATTTCATTTCACTTGAAATTTATCACAACTAATTTGAATTTCACTTCACTTTAAAATTTTCACAATAATTTAAATTTCACTTCACTTCAAATTTGTCAAACCTAATTTGAATTTCATTTCACCTGATATTTTCACAATAATTTAGATTTCATTTCAGTTGACATTTTCACAACTAATTTTATTTTATTTCACTTGAGATGTACACCAAAGAGCGACATAAGTGGGTTTCATTTTAGGCAATCACACTAGGTACCAACAATTTACACCACATAACAGATGTTGTTCTAAGCTTGGAAGCTAAAGTATATACATAGTTGCCTCTAGTACACCATTGCTAATGTAAAAATGAAAAGCATAAATTGTGCCGACAACTATATTGTTGGTTTGTAGAAAATAGCCAAAACTAGCCGTAAGGTAACAGCGCCTATCTGTCGATTTTTGCACTGTAATTGGGTCTGGTGTGCCTCCTACCACTGTTACTTGGATCTCTATGGTTCATTGGTGTAGGTGAGGTATGGCGTATTTCTCACAATACTGCCTTAAAAAGTATTGTTACAATAAAATGCTCCGGTAGCTAGTTAGCCAAGTCAAGTGCATATAGGTATAGATGTTTATATTTGTGACATGTGCAAAGTCCTTACTATCCTGTTTTTCTTGATGACTAAGGGATTGATTGTGTAGATATATAATTGAGTACCGGAGGATGTCTTAGCCGAGACGTCTTGAAGGAGAGTATTCCTTTCAGCCGTTAGATCTGTTGGATTGCCAAAAAATAGATGGTCTTCAATTGGTCAGTGTCGCCTTATCTGGATTTCTGTTTTCCATTCTTCTTAGCTGGCCATGCAGATCCAATAGCGTCATATGCCATTATAAAAAGCCGGTAAGTACATATACAAAATAGGCATGTATGCATAATAAGTAATGTGTGTTCATTATATATACCGCTATCACTTGAGTCTACTCTTTTGGCTTGTGAGGCTTTCTCTTCATCAAAATTATTGAAAATGGCAGTCCTAGCAGACAGCGGGGCTCCCTTTGTTAGTACCACGAAGTCCCCTTCAACTAGAAAGACTCAGTCAGAAAATGCACACCACCCTTTACTCAGGCATAAGCTGCCTCCACAGTTTTTAACTTCGATCATATTGGTATAGCCATCTCTTGTTGATATCTCAATAATGTCACCCTCATGAATGTTATGGTAATTGACAAAGCTTTTTCATAGAAACTAGAACAGTGAGATAACATCACATCAGTTTGTTATGATTTTGTTACCACATAAATAGAAAATGCAATGTATATACATATGATGTGACGCCTTTTCCAATGACCGATTTTCAAAAGGCAATCCTTCAGATCATAAGCCACCACCTAAAATAGGCAATTGTCAAAGCAATCTTACTTGAGATTGTATAAAAGTTAATGAACTAATCCACATTGTATATTCATCTGTATTATATCACTTGCATTTGTAAATTAAACTAAGATGCATTATATAACCGATACTAAAGATACAACATTTGTATTGCATATTTAAGTGAGTGCGTACTGGTCGACCAATGCAGAAATGGAAATTACATGTGGATTGTAGTACTAAGATTATTGACAGGGATTACTACATCTATACATAGCATATTGTAGTATAGATCAGTCAAATAACATCTCATAATGTAATGTTCAATCAACCCTAAAATAGTCAAAAAATGAGGAAAACAACGTACCCTGGTGACGGCGAGCCTACTGCTGGAAGCATGATGTCCGGCGACACTACTTGGGAGGCTTACTATGTTGTTGCCTGATCTAGATCGTCGATGAGCGGTTGGCTAGGCTAAGCCCTAAATCCTGAACTAGTCGCACGGGCGGAAGAAGAATTGAAGAACTGAGGCAGAAATGAGGAACATGAGATTTTTGGGGATATCGGATACATTAGAAGAAAAGTTTAGTACCGGTTCGAGATACCACCTGGCACTAAAGTTATTAGCACCGGTTGGTGTGCCCACCCAGTACTAATGCGTAGGCTTTTAATACCGGTTGGGTATCCTGACCGGTATTGATATGTTTAGTACCAGATGGTCTCTCGATTCGGTACTAAAACTCTCTTTATTAGTGCTGGTTAAGGCTACCCATAATATTCTCTCTCTTTTTTGACTGTTGTAGATGACTTTCGGTACCGGCTCCAATTAGAATAGATAACTAAACGGGTGGATGAAATGCCACTTCTCTAGTAGTGCTAAATCATGGCATTGTATTGATCGCCACCTGATCATGATATATACATATATATTGTCGGTGAATCACTGATTGGTCCACCCAAGGGGGTATTCGAGGTGGTGATTAGATGTGTGTAAGGGAAGCACAACGTCTTCGAACCCGATGATCGTCTCTAGAATACAAGAGTCAAGGTTTATACTGGTTCAGGTCTCCCGGAAGATAATAGCCCTACGTCTAGTGTTTTGGTGTGTACTATGATGGTGGATCTTATAATACGACGCAATCAAGCTATGAAGGTTTGGACGTCGAAAGCAAGAAAAATGTGTTGAAAAGCTTGATGATGTGTTGCCTCTGGAGGGTCTCGCCTCCTTTATATGCTTAGAAAGTGAACCTAATAATCCTAGGACTCTATCCCGAGTAGGACTTAGATTTCCTACCAAACTCAGATACTAAATCTCTAATTTCAAGGATTCCGATACAAATAAACCTCTAGATATCATATCTGAAGCTTAACTACCCGATAAGAACTCAACTTTTCTTATCGGAATCAAACCCCTGTTTATGGGTCATATCGGACAGTCAATGCTTGTCTTGGCCTACCCCTGATCTGATAAGCATAACTGTGAAGCACCCGTGGGTCACATCTCCAACATATTTATACGTGTGTGTGTCAGTGTAAATATGTGTAATTAATTAATTTGCATGATTGATTAATATATGCCGTGATGATTCTGCTAGCTTGACCCTTTATCTTTTTAGCGCAAATTACGGCCGCTTATGTTTTGCTGTTTGCGCTTACTTACGGTCTGAATCTCTACCTCGCTCTGCGTTCTGAACTGTTCTTAGTTATGTACTACATGACACTGTAAATGTTCAAGTATATAGCCTAAATATAATTAGGCTGGATATATGTTAATTATGCCTTGGAGAGCCTGTCCTACAATGTTTACTCCTAAATTATTGAATGAAAGATCGAAGAGTTAAGCAGTAAACGAATTGTCTCATGTATTCGATGAGCGTCGAGCTAGCCTGCACTAGAAGTGCAATGATATGTAGGTATCGGTATCTATCTAGGCTTTGACAGAAACCATCAAACGATTGAATATATACATATATGCGCTTTTTTGGTACATCTTTTATTTTTTAAAAACGTAAGAGATATAATTAATCTCAGTCATTGGTTAGAAAAAAAATAAGTTAACATATTATCTTTTAGAAGATAAGACATAACTTGTTTTAATCATAATCATAGCCGTTAAATCAGAGTCATCTATTACCTTCACAGGATGTAAAACGTCAATTTCTTTTAATCGTGACCGTTAGATTTATAAAAATAAACTATCCATATTAATTGCTCTTTTAAGTTACATCTTTTATCTCTTAAAGAGGTAAGTTACTTCTGATTGATGATCATATGTTGGCTAGCTGTGGCTAACAAAGATATGATACAGCATCCGACCAACTTCAATGGTTGCCAATTCGTAACGACAAGAGCTTAGGTTGATCCATAGCAGGTAGGGTGTTGATATTGGGGCTTCTGTGCAAGAGAGATGAGCAAGCAACTTTGTCCCCTAGATATGTGGGACCCAACCCCCATATATAGATGTCACCTTGACCTATCACCTACATATGGCTTGACAAAGAATCTGAATATTTATGAGTTCACACAATCAAGTAATTGACTAGACTAATGTTTGGAGAATTAAGAAGGATATATGATATTGCCAACTGAGATAAAGAAAAATATTAAAGAGCCATACAATGAAAGAAGATTAGTCCGAGATAGCTTTTAGAGGTGTTACTTTTTAATTAATCTGGCCGGCCCAAGCTTCTTTGGCATAATAAAGTCCGAAAGGACGGTTACAATGTATTATTATACTACAAAATAAAATCAATCTTAACCATCAATTTTAAAGTATAATCATCATAAGAGAATTTACGTATATGAGTCTGATTGAGTTCTTCTCAGCCTTAATCTAAGGCTTCATGCGCTGCCTTTAATTAATTTAACTTGTTATGATGATGATCATGATTATGATTCCTTAATCCGACACCATGATTATGATTAGCAGAGGCTGAGCCATTTGCTCACCACATGACCTTGATTGAAGTAGGCAGCCAAAAGCCGCTCTCGATTAATTGGTCTCTTCTGCTTTGCATTTCTTAATTGATTTGTCTGACGAAACGGGCGACTAGCTGCAAGCATGGTAAACATGTAGCTGAATTTGGTCGAGGATGCCAGAGTTAATTGCTGTAGTAAAGCCGTGGTGGCTAAATTTGGAGAAAAGTCACATTCAAAATGTAAAATTTCGTGTAAAATTAATGAAGGCGACGGCTACACTGTATACTACTCTTTTAAAGAGATTATAACTGGGCCAGGCATAGGCCGAAGTAAGGCGGCATGTTGCCTGGGCTAAGATGGGCTGGAGAACATCCGCCATTCATATGTTGCTCAGTCTAATTTAGTCGCTACCAATGGCAACGAATGGCCTTCTTGGGCCCAGTCCTCAGGCCTAGTTTGAAGAGTTTTTTTAAGCCGCACCTACACATAAACCGATTAAGTAAGATAGCTTAATATAATTATAATTGTAATATAATATTAATTAATTAATAAGTAGAAAGATGACTGAATCTGATCATGGTTGTTATGATTATTATTTAAACTGATATAATTTTTTTCGCTTGGCTTAAAATCCAACTCAACTTTAAACATAAGATACCTCAAAGAAGACATAGGAGCAATAGAATTTAGAAATAAACTAATATAGAAAAACTAAGAAACACTTATCATAATATTAATTTCATAATTCGTAGGTTCAGTACTGATGAGGACTTGAGTGGCCTAATCTTTTGATGAGAGAGCTAAGTCTCGATTGATAGGAGGAGATGTCGACGATCCGACTATAACCATCCAGGGATGTTACGTCTTAGCAATCGCTACACCTACTCCACAGATAGTTCATGTCTTCATGATCTTGACGGAGCACGATAAACCAAACAGTGAGAGTTTTTGTTCCTTCAAGCAATCAAGAACTAGTAAGAATAAGATGAACATGCACTCAAATATTGAATGTTATAGAATTTTTCCAGGTGATGCAGAAGGTAGAGTTCTAGAACAACGAAACGATGATATAACAGACTATGGTTTCAACTGGCAAAGTAGCAATGCTAAACTTTAATTTCAACAAAACTATAATACAACTGAGGTCTCTAGGGGTATTTATGTTAGGGAACACGGAGGCTACGCTAACCGAAAACAAAACTTTTCTATCACGCACACCAGGATGTCTTGCTAGAGAGGGTCCATAGATCATTACCTTAGGTACGCAGAGCAACGGAAGAAGTTTTGAAGTAGCGAGCTGATCCAATATGCATGTGCTGATGTGGTCAGGAGCTGATCAACGTGGTCGGGAATCAGCCGATCCGGTCGAGAAGGCTTCGTGATCTCCTATCCTTCAAGCCGATGATGACGCTGATCCAATCAGAGACACCGATGTTGATCAGCGAAGCAATAGAGCAACACTTCTACTAGTATCCACACAACCAAGGGTGGAACACTGGCTAGCAGTGTATTAGCACTCAGGCCATTGGCGAGGTGGTCAGGCTTGAGAGGTGTCAACTAGGGTTTGCTCTTGGTTGCTAACAGATTAGCAAGAGAAACGCATCAACATGCATATCAGCAAAAGCTTAGAAGCACTACTAACCTTGTGCCCTGCACCCTCATATATATAGATGTCCTAGCTTGGGCCCTTTCTGGCCCAACCAGGACCCTACTCGGATCTCTATCCGATCTATTCGGATCTCTATCTAAACTGAGCCCGATTCGAATCCTATTCGAATCTGGTATTCCAACCTGTTAAGTGTGCGACCCTATAGGTTTACGTATAGCTTGGTTAACGTATGAAAACTCCTTTCCAATACTCTGTTAATAGTGGCCTCTAGCAAAGCATATTAACCCAAGTATATATAAAGATCATATCGGCTGAATCTTATAATGTTTTCATGTACAAATCCCTATGCTACACAATATTGATCGAGCATAAGGTGAGACTTGTGTCATTCTATCAATAGCTCAATCTCTCTCTCGATCTCCGTATTAGATTATAACCTATGATTAACTCCTTAATCACAATGGCATGGACATGCACTTCTATAATCCATTACATCTAGGGGCCTAGAGATATATCTCTCATAAGGAGGGGCAAATTCCATCTTGATTACTCACATCTCTCTACATGTTTCATAGCAGACTCGATGATATTTTTATAACTACCCAGTTATGGAGTAGCCTTTAGTAGTCCCAAAGTAAGCCACTACGCATGTTGAGAACCATGATGATCTCAGGTCTAAGTACTTTACAAAAACACTACTAAGACATACTGATGATACATCAAATCTCAATAGTGTCTCATAGTGGGTTTATCCAACATATGTTCTCTAACACATGTCCATGCTATTAATTTGGTATCTTCATACCTATAATCCATGAGACATGATCATTAATTAACACACATAACGATCTTAGTCATATCTGTTCTATATATGACTTATATCCGATCAAGAATTATTTAGAAATAGTTACATTATGAGTCTCATGAACAAGTCACGCAGTTGCTCATCCATAATGATAACTTCTATTTCAAGGAACAGTACAGTATTACATAAACATAGCATGCCTCGTATAACATCTCTATGTTGACTCTAGGGCATGATCCTAACAATTTATAGTCCTAAGAACATCACCCCAAAATATGAAAACTTATTTCATATGAAAACTATTGATTATTCCCTAAGCAGACTCTGCCTAGAAAAGAAAAGCTAATTAATGTGGCATTCTGGTCGACTGACGTTGTGTTTTTGGTAGGAAATATATTGTTTGAAAAATATACTTCTATAGCTTTTCCAAAAAAGTTCAGAAACTTCCAAATTGGAGAAAGCATTCTAAAGTTATGGTGTTTTTAATTCAGCCTCTATACCACATTCAGCTATGACGCACCAACTTTATTTGTTACTTTCATGTTCTTTATTTGACGTGATTAAATATACTTAGAGTGTTTCAAAAACCCTGAGTTTGTCTCTAATAAATTTCATCAATGTTATATGCATTCGGTACACATAACACCGTTCTTTTAATCCATATGAGGACTTCTAAAAAGTAAAACAAACATATTTTATGGTGTAGTATTGTTTGCTCAAAATTATAAAACATAAACCTAACATAACATGAATGTACCTTTGTTTGTTGAATGTTTAATATAATCATGGTCATATCCGAGTCTGTGATGTCCTCATCAAGTACTTACTCTACAATTACCACAAAAAGATATATATAAATAATCCATTGGACAACATGATCGCATCGATACACTACTGAAAATGATGGGTTTGCCGAGTGTTTCAATCTTAATTTTCCTAGTGCATTTTATCGTGCACTCGGCAATCCACCTTTTACGTCGAGTGCCACCCAAAAGCACTCGATAAATATTTAGACACTTGACAAACCTAGTGAAATGCACTCGACAAATAAATACACTCAGCAAATCCAACTAAATACACTCGGCAAACTATAACACTTGGCAAATACTCAGCCACGTGTCCATCCAAACGACGGCTAATGGCGCGTTAGTTGTTTGCCGAGTGTACGTTACATGACACCCATTAAACCAATCTGTAACTACATGAAATAATGAACAACATAGAAAAATCATATTCAGGTTTGAAGCCAATGTGATGGTTGAATCATCATTTGAACTTGAAACTTTTTCTACACTTAACATACAACATATCACATTCCATGTTAAAATTTGATATTTTTCTAGGTCTGATTGCTATTTTTAATTCATTAAGTGTTATGTTGTTGAGTCTATTTTTAGGCTTTACCCAAGAAATAAAAACAAATTTGAAACATCTGGGTGCCAACACTTGACCACCAACATGTAGCGTATTGGTTTTTTAATTCTAAAAAAATGTAAACGAAGTCTAAAAAATATGAGACTTGCCATGTTGTCATGATATGATACGTAGAGTCTGTGATAAAAATTTCAGAAGGCCTCACAAAAGTTATCACGAAAAACTAAACAGCACCTGTGAAAAAAAATTCTTAAAAAATTAGTTGTTTGTCGAGTGTTAGATCGTGGACACTGAGGAAACTACCGAAGTTTGCCGAGTGTCAGATTTTGGACACTCGGTAAACAACTGAAGTTTGCCAAGTGTTTCCTAGATTTGACACTCGACAAACTCCTCTATTATAGTGTTTTCCCACCCCACGCGCGAGGACATATTTATCCCCACGTGCTTCTCTCCTCCTCCCTCTTCCCTATGCCACACCGCTGCCCTCCCCATGCTGGCCCGCAGTGCTGCCACCCTCCCCTGCCACCCCTCCCTGATGCCCCTCCCTCTGCCACGCCTCCTTCCCATGTCGCCCCTCCCTCTGTTAGTCCCCCTCCACTGGCCCCATCTACCAGCTCTTCCTCTGTTGGCCCCCTCCGCCGTCCCTCCTCCACCGGCCCCCTCCAGCAACCCTCATCCGTCGGCTACCCTTTTGCTGGCCCCTTCCGTCTACACTTCGCTGCCCCCTCCGCTATGCAAGGTGAGTTATTCTCCCCCTTGCTCAATTATGCTTGCTTGATAGGGTAAAATTTGAATGCCTGAGCCACTTGATCACCTAGGGTTCTAATATTTGTTTTGTGTGTGGTCAAAGCTAATCCTTATTGAAAGCAATATTTACAAACAGAAAAAACAGAAGAAGAAAATTGAGCTACATCATCAATCTAGGTAATAGCTCGTGTGGCTAGGAAAAGAGTTTAGTAGTCAACTTGTTTAGGTCTTTTCTAGATTAGGACAAGCACAAGAAAAATTTTAAATGTCATTTAGATTAGAGGGTAAAATGAACAAATAAACTTAAAGGTGATTTATCGTTTTATAGTTGTGTATGTGATTTATCGTTGTCGGCCATTGTGTTGTGTATGTGGTTGGCGGCCATCATGCCGTGCTATGTATGTGGTTGTTAACTAGCTATCGCCGTCATGCTGTGTATGTGGTTGCCGGTCACTGTACTGTACTCTTCGAGGCCTTAGGCCCCATTTTCTTGCATGGTCACCTCCCCGTGCAGGGTAGGTGCTTCTCGTTATGCCAATTTTGCTACTTATTACAAAGGAGATGATGTCGAAATTTTGAATTTATGTTATTTTAATATGATGTGCTATAATTGACATCACTCTGTTGCTTCGTGCAGGAGAGGTTACCAGACGCGTCACCCCACTGTCCTCGGCTCCTGCCATCCTCGACTCCCCACTTTGTCTGCTGCAAGGTGAGGCATTCCCCCTCCTCCCTTATGATTTGAGAACTAGAATGTGCATATATCGCTTAACCTAGGTGTCTCCCGTTCAGAAGAGTTAGTCTTTGCATATCTATAACCATAACTATTTTGAACTATCTATTTTTTGGATAGTCCGATGATGTGTAGATTAGGTTCGTTTTCATGCTCTACTCCAATCCGAGACAAAGTTTCAGTAACGTCTCCCCGTTGTTTTCTAGATACACATTCTCTAGCTTTGTTGCCGGGACGTGTATTTAGATAACAACGGGGAGGTGCTGCCAAAATTCTGTCTAAAATTGGAGTATAGCAAGGAAATGGCCCAATCTACACATTCTTGGATAGGATTAGGACCTATCATTACCTATTAGATAGTTTGATGTATGTTGATTCCCTCTTATGCTAAAAAACAAATATTTGATGGAATTAATTAATTGTATAGGTAGATGAAATTGATTTTTATATTACTTGCCGAATAAAAAAATTATATGTGTCCGTTGGACAATATATTAGAGGATGGATGATCGTGAGTGGATGTACACTGGTCACCCTAGTCAGGGTATGTTGACCTATGAATGGATCTAGAAGACCGATGCATTCTTAGAATTAGCATTTGCTAGGGCTAAGGGATCTCGTGGAACTTGGTGTCTCTACAGTACTGTTGACGCAAAAATCACACAAGGATCCTTGCACCTTCACACTCGAAGGCCTGGGAGAGTCTGCTTAGCTCCAGTATAGGTCCTAAATAACCCGGAGGTGTACAGAGCATGCCAGTCAATTTGACCCTACAATTGACAAGGAAAAGAACGCGTGAGTTGTCCTAACGTTATCGGCGATGGCCCATTCGGCATCGGCTTTGATAGCATATATAAAAGCTACGATGCATCGTGAAAAGCATGTAAGGTACCATGTATCGACTTGATCTTTATTTATTTATCATTTTTATCAGCAAATCCTAACAATCAGCTTAACGCTAGCACTCTGTCACATCCATCTTTACAGTTTAAACTAAACCGATGCAGCGCAAAGATATCTTACCAAGACTACTATGAATAGAATTGAACTGATTGACAAGATAACAAGCAATCCATCGGCTAAAACTCCGGCGAACGTCGGACTAATAGATTAGATCAAACCTTCTCATATGCATCCCTGTCAATACTATGGATCGGACTCAACCGAGACAACAACATATTGACGATCGGCATACAATCCAATCTTAAACAATCTATCGGATCGATTTGATTGGCAAACACATTAACTCGAGCATCAAAGCACGTTATAATAAAGACGAATCAACGCATTATACCGATAACTAGCAAACCTACTTAATCTAATCACAGTATCAGACCCAACCAAGAAGGTCATGAATAGATCAATCAGTTTACCATAAAGGCTATCCCCGTTATGATCAGAGATCAAACCTAATCGATGCAGCCTGATCTCGGCGGGGAATTGCCCTAATGCTACATACCTAAAGTTGGCGATGCCCCGATAGTTTGATTGATTGGTTGTGTGAATGTTTTACAATAGCCTCGTGCCTAGCTAGTTATAGCCAGAGACACAATCTGTGTTTGACACAGAATCTAAACTGACTCTAATTATCTGCTAACTAAAGATAAACTCTACAAAGCCTCAGCCCACATAACGCGTGACCCGTCTTCACTCGTTTGAATTCCTTTCAGTGGCCCATCAGCCTAGCCACTTGGTCTGATACCCCGATGCCGCGTTGGTCTAATTTCTGGTGTCAACACATGCCCCCGAGTTCAGAACGTGAAGGGTCACATTCTGAAATCTTCTCTCGAAAATCCAATCACCAGATCACCGTGCGAAAGCTTTAAAAGCTTACCCGACGCACCTTCCCTTCTTCTTCAAGCTCTGCCATTCTTGCTCCTCTTCAGCAGCTTCTTCCCCTTTTGCTCCAATGGCTTCCAACATTACAAGCTCACCGTCGAACAGGAAACTGAAGACAAGCTCTCTTCAGCACACCGCGCTCGCCGATCATGATTTGGTAAATTTCTTTCGGCTCATTAGCTTGTTCTCGCAACATGTTGCTCTAGTTCCTTTGAGCTCCCACGCACTTCGTTCTTACTCTTGAATACTCTAGGCTCCTACTCAATAGAACTCTAACTCACCAAGCCCTTCAAATTTCGGGAACTCTGACACCCCAACTCAGCCGATCAGCATCAACGATGATCGTAACCCAATTCAGCTTCAATTTGGGCAGTTACCCAACTTCTACTTTGATGAAGACGATGGCTCTGAAAGTTCTCTGCTGGCCCTAAGTACTTCATTTGCTCGCCGATTACCTCAGGTAAACTTTATCTTTACTGTTTATAGGGTTCTGTGACCTTATCGGCTCATCCGTTACCTTCTTTAGGTTGCCAAATCTCCTAATCATATCGCACCACTAGCCGATGACACTTGTAGGACCGAAAAGGCGACCAGAGGGGGGGTGAATGGGCGCAAATTAAAAACGCAGTGGAAAATACAAATACCCCCAAAAATTCAAACAATGAGAATATCAGCCTTGCAAGTGACTCAAGAAAGCTCAGCACAAGATTGTGCGATAAAGATCACACCAGGCAAGCTGATATCTCAAAACCTCCTCAAAAGCACTATTCAAGAATAACAACAAGTATTCAACTCAGAACCTCTAACAAAAATCTCTACTAACACGAAACAAACACAAGAATACAAAGAAAAGCATTCATTGTGCAACTTGAAAAAGTAACGTGTTA
>KE373190.1:196919-226347 GCA_000418225.1 Zizania latifolia
GTCCGTCCGTGTACCTGAGTCACGTGCGAACTCCATCACGGTCGAGGCTTCTTCATCTCTTCATTCCTTCATCACTTCTTCTTTTCCTCGTTGACAATCACTCATCATCCCCATGGTATACACCATGGCTCCTTAACACTGAATCCCAATCATCGGACATAGCGTTCTTCTCCCAAGACCCCATTCAAAATGATCTATAGGCCATACTTGACCATCTTTGACCCCCGATCGGCTCCTTTTTTAGGACATCGAGGTAGCGTGAGCTCGACTTCAGTCCGTAGCAGATCGGCTCCCTGAGGACCTAGCCGATAGCCTATTCTGGGCTTTCTCCTTAGAGTATCAGTCGGCCTATCAGAGTGCGCACTCCAGCCTCACCGATCACGCTATACAAAAAGTCCATCGCCAAAACTTTGAGTCGGCCGATGCAAAGGTGTGTGTGGCCGAAGATCACCTTCAGTTCCTGCTAGGTCTGCCCAACCAAGACCAGTCATATCTAGACCAGCTAAAAATAGAAGAGAACTGTATTCTTTAGCAGATCAACTCTTGGACAGAACAACTAGGTCGGCTCCGGGGTTGCATGGTGAATCGGCAAAAATTTTTAGATGACTTGCCGATCAAGATCTAATTTAAAAGGGCAGATCTGATCAACTTGAGGTACGACTGTTTCTAGAAACAACACTTCATCCGGACAATCGGAGGAAGTGATGAAGATGACATCGACACGATCGGATGTGTTGAGAAGGCTTAGACCGATGCGGCTTCTGCCTTAGAACGATTCCTTAGCGCCCTATAATCACTTTAGACTCTATAATCAGCCTTTGTGATGGTTGACTTTTGTAAATGATATTATATCTTTTGAGGCATTTGTTTTCATGAAATTGCGTCATCGGCTACCATCCCTTCCTCCTTTTTCTGCTGATGAGCGCATAAAACTTGTAGGGGATCTTATGAACTACTTGGTCAAATGAGTCCCTCGACCGGCCCAATGACCTCCGTTGAACCAAACACCTTCAACTCTGTGTTGTAAGATTCAAAAATTTTGAAATTTCAAATATTTAGATTTTCTGGCCAAAAATCTCCAGGTCCATCAGCCTCGAACTCATAGGCATGATGCCCCCCCGAGTTGATGCTGTTGATCAATTTTGACTGGACTCACGACGCGTTAATAAGCACGTGTCGGTTGTGGTGCATCAGTAACGATGCACCGCATGCCCCCAGAGTTCGCGACGTGGGAGGTCATGTTTCGAATTCTCCCTTGGAACGTTGCAACCGACGCATCACTTAAATTTTGTATTGGGGACCCAACCGTCGCTATTCTCTCACCTATAAATCATGTGGCCTTCTTCTTCTGTGTACGCCTCCATATTCTCTCACCTCTTAGCAAAACACCCTTGAGTTTTCCACCGCCACTGGTCAAGCCCTGTCACCTGTTTGTGCTTCTGGCCTTTCTAGGATGACCAACGCCATTCGTCGCCGCCATTGATGGCTTCCTCATCACGCACCCCTACTGCAACTTCTGACGCCGGCATTCTCGAGGTACTTGTGTTTTACTACTCCCCCATTTTTGCATGAGTACCGTAGTTCATTCCTTTTCTTTCTTCTGTAGAATGTTAGGGGTCAGCTCTTGATTCCACTAGATGCGAGTTCCTCCACGTACTGTCTAGGCCCTTATGGCGAAGCTGATCCTACTGAATTGATTAATTGTGAAACCAATTGCATTCCCTTTCGCGTCGCTTCCTGGGACTTGGCCGATTAGGAGAACAGCTTCAATGTATGGCCCTACATGGTTCTCGGATGGAGGAATTGGTATCTATGGGTATCGGCCACTCACCGCCTTTACTGGGATGAGATGAAAATTGGCCACTATATCAGGCTATCACTAGCCGATCCACAAATAGATTACCTGATGCTGGTGTCGGCCTATTTCTTCTGGTTTGATGCGTTGAATGCCTTTGTATTTGGACATGGGATAATAGGACCTACCCTTCTTGACGTGGCGATGCTGACTGGTCTTGACATCATAGAAGCCAATTATGATGTTGACTTTTGGATCTAGACTTCGTACCGTCTTCAAGCCGACAGTTTCAACAATTGGTGTAGATATATCAACCATCACAATAGGAAGACTGGTACCGTCAACCCGCGAGAGCATATTGCCTTCCTCAATATGAGGCTAGAGCACTTTTTCTTCTGTGATCCTTCCTGCAGACCTTCTGAAGATTACCAGTATCTAGCCGAGCGCCTAGCCGATCATAACAAGCTGTCGATCGGCCACATACTTCTGGGATCCACCTTCCGTATGCTGCATCAGATTGTGGAGAGGTGCTCCACCGCTTGTGCGGGCCCCTGTCAATTCTGATCGGCAGCCCCTGGTGGTTTGTGCAGATGTGGTTGAACCTTCACACCTATGAGGCCGTCATCCGTCCTCCTTTGCTCACCCTCAGCTTTCTAGGAACCATCAGAAAGATGAAGTTACCCGCACCCACCAATGCACCTCCTTTGGAGAAGCGATCTCCATGCTCAAAGGTGCTCCTTTATCGGCCGATGGAGTGGGTGAATTTTTCAGATTATTTTACCTTGGTATTGCTAAACCCATCCAAGCGTAGTTCGCCTACTTTTATACCAATGATTTTAAAGATCTGAGCCACCTTCGGCCGTCAGAGGTTGGGTTTGATGACTCCTCCACTATCAATTTTTTCGCTACCATCTAGCCTGGTCTACTTCCCATCGGCCTTCCTTAAGGGCCGATCGAGCCGTCTTATAAATTCTATCACCTGATGGTGTATTCCCATCAATTTGGGCTTGGTCAAATGCCGATGGATCTCTCTTTCTTTGGCAAGATAAGAGTCAGGTGTAGCATACAGCCATTGGAGCATCGGTATGTCAAGAGATTACTTGTCGATCTCTCTTTTGGTGACCTAAAGGGTTTAGTCCCCTGCACCAAGTCTCTATCCCTTTTGAGTTATTCTGGAACGAGTGACGGCTTCATCTTTTTAATCTTCTTCCATCCGTCATTCGCTCCCGCTTCGATCCTGGCTTTTCATGGGCTCATGATGAGGTATCGGCTTTTGCTTTCTATCAGACTTTAAGGTTTTAATAGTACTACGGGTACTGAAGCACTGTACATTCTTTTTTGTAGGACACCCACCCTGCTGTACTGACACAAAGCCAGAGCGGGAAGCCGATCAGTTATACCTCACCGTTAAACAATCCCAACTTGGGATGTGACGCGTAGACCCCGACGGCCTTGCTGAATGCTGCCCCATCGACCACCGCACCACTTACTCGTAACGGGGTGAAAAACATGGGGCACCCAAGGCGATAGGGAGTACTGTTCTACCACCTAAGAAGGTTGCTGTTGTCCCTCCCTAGCAAAAGAAGTCAGTCATCCATGATCCGTCGACGCCAACAAGATCTCCTACCGTGGCACCAGCTACCATTCCATTAGCGGTATCAGCATCTTTAAGTGACTCAACTTCTGCTCACTTTCCTATTCATGTCCTTCTATTTCTGACTTTGTACCTTGTTAGGCTACGGCTGTTATCACAATAGCGGACGATCGCCCTATTGCCATGGACCCTGCTGTGAGCACGGTCGACCAGCTGATGGTGGACCCAATGGCTGACTCTCGCTCTACATCGGTAGCCTCTGACCCACTAGTTGATCCTATCATTGAGTCGAGACTTGCCTTTGCCGCTAGTGGCCTAGGAGCTCCCTTCGGTGGTCTTGTCCAAACTGCCATGCCATCGGCTGTTGTTTAACCCACTAGGCTCCTATTGGTTAGCTCCTCTTACTTTCTGCTATGTGTTCTTGCCATTATGCTTATTATACTTTTCTCATGCAGGATTTCACTAAGATGTTCCCTTTTGATATTGGGGAGTTAGTCGGGGATGCTTCGATTGCTCAAGCTACATCTGCGAAAGCTGTGCCAATTTCTGATGACGTATGCGCGGTCCTGGTCAATGCCCTGTAGCATCTTTAGGATTCGATCAGCGCACTTGTGATTGATTTAGGGCCAATCAGGGTGAGGCTTGCTGTGATAGTGGACCAACTCCTCTTGGACTTGATGGAAGACCTGTCCCTAGGGTTATATTTAGAAGTCTTCCGGCTACGCTACCAACGCATTCAGCAGTAGCTAGCTGATCATGCCGAGCGGAGACAGAGACGCCAGCATGGTCCAGCCGATCAGGTGGTCATCTTGGTCAAGAAGGTTAACCTTGATGCCTTGATCGCTGAGCCTGCCGTGATTAATGATAAGATCACACAACTTCGCTCTAAGGAAGCCAACCTCCTTTTTCAACTTGATGAAGTCCGCGCTGACATCGCTTCTTGCCAAAAGAGGCTGGTGGACATAACTGCGGAGGTTGATTCTCGAAGGTAGGAGCTGACCGATTATACCAAGGATGCCCTTTGTCATTACCAACAGGTGAAGCCGATCCTCGAAAGCGATGAGGAAGACCTTAAAGAATTGGCCACCATTAACAATGTTCGGGACCACACTATGGCTGCTTTTGTTGCTTTCCTCGATGACCCTTAAATAGTTGTGCTCATTGCAGTTGTAATCCTGCGACGATACCTTGAACTTTCTTTTGTAATCTCTTAAGGCAACATCCTGAACATTGACTACTTTGACTGTGATTTTGATTCTTATTTTTGGTCTAAAGGCAATACCCTCAGTATCGGCTATCCAGTTATTTCTAGAGGCGATACTCTCAATATTAGCTATTTGATGATTACTTTGTTCTGTGCGTGTCAGCCTTCTGGCTGATTGTGTCTCGATCCAGACACTTAGATGGTATTTCTTCAAGTACTTGCCATTGAGTGCATTCATGAACTCTTCCCATTTTAATGTTTTCAAGACGTAGACATTGCCTGGTATGACTCGGCTTATCCAATAAAGACCTTCCCAATTAGGAGACCATTTGTCGAACCGATTGTCCTTAGTTCTGATTGGTAGCACGAGTTTCTAAACCAGACCGCCTTCTTCAAATATTTGGACCGATACCTTCTTGTTATAATGCCTCGCCACCCTTGCCTTGTTCTCTTCTACCTTTCTGAGCGCTCGAAGCTGATTTTGCGCCAAATCTTCTAACTCATCTGTCATCAATTAATAGTAGTCATCGTCCGTTAACTCATTCTAAAGAGCGAGACATCTAGAGTTGATGTTCGTTTCCCACGATAGCACGGCCTCGTGCCCATAAACGAGCTGATAGGGTTATACTTGAGTTGAACTATGGTAGGCCATACGATACGCCCACAGTGCATCAGCTAGCATCGTGTGCCACCTCTTGGGTTGTTCTGTAATCTTGCGCTTGATCAACTTTATCAGACTTTTGTTTGAAGCTTCGGCTTGGCCGTTGGCTTGAGCATAATATGGTGATGAATTCAGCAACTTGATCCCCATGCTGACTGCGAACAGCTGGAACTTCTCTAACATAAATACCAATCCTTGATTGGTGGTGATTGTTTGAGGAATCCCAAACCTGTAGATAATATGCTCTTTTAACGAACTCTATGGCCTTCTGGGACGTTACTTTTCTTCAAAGGTACCGCTTCTACCCACTTGGTAAAGTAATTGGTTGCCGCCAATATAAACTTGTGTCCCTTGCTGGATGACGGGTAAATTTAGCCGATCATGTCTATCCTCCAT
Source organism: Zizania latifolia (assembly GCA_000418225.1). NCBI lineage: Eukaryota > Viridiplantae > Streptophyta > Magnoliopsida > Poales > Poaceae > Zizania > Zizania latifolia. The sequence continues at coordinate 202,570 of KE373190.1, forward strand.
CCTCTGAACGACCATGGCTTAATGATCGGATTCATGGCCGACACAGGAGCCCGTTGTATGTTTTCAAACTTCTAGCAGTCCTGGCATCTCTTATAATATTTGAAGCAATCTTCAAGCATCATCAGCCAAAAATAACCTGTTCGCCACAGCAACCACATCATTTTATGTGCTGATTGTTGGGTTCCACAAATTCCTTCGTGTACCTCACATATCACGACTTTGGCTTCTTCTAGATTCAGACATTTTAACAAAACCCCATCAATCATCTGATAATATAACTCCTCGTCTAACAGTACATACTTCAGTGCCTTGTAATGGAGCTTTCTCGAGGCCGATTGGGATGGATCCCGTAGATAGCTTACTATTTTGGTCCTCTAATCCTTAGCGTCGATATCGGCTATTTCTGCTTCAGCGAGTTCATCCATCGGCCAATACCCTGACGCGGCTTGCGCTAACTCATTAACTTCTAGGTTCTGATTTCTTGATACATGCGTCAGCGACACCATCTTGAACCCCATCAACAATTCTTGACATTTTTCAAAATAGGCCCTTAAATTTTCATCTTTGCAGTCATATTCTCCAGAGAGCTGCCTGATTACCAACAAGGAATCTTCCATGAACTCAATGGCATCAGCCTCTATCTTAGACAACAACTTCAACCCTTTGAGGATTGCCTCATATTCTGCCTGATTATTGGTGCAATAAGGATTAATTTTATAAGCGAACTCAAAGCTTGCCCCCCGAGGCGATATGATCACTAGGCCGATGCCGCATCCATGCCTACACACCAATCCATCGAAAAAGAGAGTCCATAGTATCGGCTTCACATAGTTTGCTGTTCTATCTCTATGTTGAACAATGAAGTCGGCGATGGCTTGACCTTTAATCACTTTAGCCGATTTATATTATAGATCAAACTCTGATAATGCAAATACCCATTTGTCAATCCTCCCCTTTAAAATTAGTGCCGATAGCATGTATTTGATAACATCGGCTTTGCACACGATCGTACATTGCGCTAATAAAATGTAATGCCTTAATTTCATACATGAAAAATAAAGACACAAGCATAACTTCTCAACTACATGGTACCTTGTTTCGGCGTCCAATAGGCGTCGGCTTAAATAAAACACGACGCGCTCTTTTTCGTCCACCTCCTGGATTAATACCGATCCAATGCTCGTATCATCGGCTAATAAGTATAACCTAAATGGCTTACCAAGCTAAGGTGGGATCAAAACTGGAGGAGAGCTTAGATATCCCTTGATTTCATCAAATGCCTTCTGGTGCCTATTAGTCCAGACGAATTCGTGCCCTTCTTTGCTCCTTAGCAGAGGTGTGAATGGCTCCAATCGGTTAGATAGATTTGATATAAATCACCGAACAAAATTAATCTTGCCGATCAAGAATTGTAATTTAGTTTTGTTTTCTGGTGGTATCGTCTTCTTGATAGCTTAGATGATATTCTGACTTATTTCGATTCCCCTTTCATGAACCATGAATCCTAAAAACTTTCCTATCGATACGCCGAAAGCACACTTTTTTAGATTCATGTGGAGACCGTACTACTTTTCCCTTTCCAGAACTCTTCTTAAATCGGCTAAATGTCCTTCATCATCCTATGACTTCACAACTACATCGTCGATATAGATTTCCAACAATGAGCCGATTAGATCGTGGAATATATAATTTATTGCCCTTTAGTAAGTTGCTCCAGCATTCCTTAGCCCGAAAGTCATGACGACCGATTCAAATAAACCGATAGCACTAGGGCACCTAAATGTAGTTTTGGGAATGTCTTGTTCTACCATGAATATTTGATTATATTCGGCATTTCCATCCATGAAGCTGATAATTTTATGGCCTGACGCAGCATCGACTAATATATCCATGATCGGCATCGAGTACTCATCCTTTAGTGTGGCTATGTTCAAATCCCTGAAGTCAACACATATCCTCAATTGGCCATTCTTCTTCCATACAGGGACTATATTTGATACCCATTCTAGTATTCTACGTATCGACATGGCCTTATAAAGTTCACCTTGTAAAGTCTTGTAATTTTGGTCATTATATCAGGATTTATTTCTAGCTTGAACCTTCTTTGACTTTGCTTCACAGGCAAAATCCTATTTTTATAGAGAGCTGATGTTCTACAATCGATCAGCTAAGTTCGGGCATCTCATGATATTTCCATGCAAAACAATCCCAAAATTCTTTTAATAAAGCTATCAATTTTTCTTTTACAGGAGAAGGCAACCTAGCACAAATATATGTCGGCCTTGGTCTAACTCCTGGTCCGATGTCTACTTCCAATTCAACGGCCGACGTAAACCCTTTTTCGAGCTTTTCTTCTTCATTGTCTATTTCTCAGGACACGGATCTTAGTCTAGAATCATTTCGTTTATCGGCTGGAGACCAAGATTCGACATCCTTAAAAAATCCCCTTCCCAAACGTGTCCAGAAAGGTAGTCCATCTTCTCAAAATTGGGCAAATCGGCTGTCGATACAGCGACCAATCTATCGGCCTGAATAACTTCAACCTGATCGCCCTGCTGTTGCATTCAGCTTTGATGCATGGTAGAGGGGACACATCAATTGGTGTGGATCCAATCCCTTCCCAGCAAGAGGTTGTATGAACCTTTTCTGTCTATCATGAAAAATGTGGTCAGCAACGTCTTACTTCTGATTGTGGGCTCAACATTCAAGGCGTCTTTGGCGCCTGACAAATTACTGCTAAAGTCTTTCAACACCACGTTAGTCTTTACTAGATCTTCATTTATTTTAACGAGCTTACGAAATGTGGAGTATGACATTAAATTAACGACAGCTCCTCCATTGATCAACATCTTTGTCATCGGCTTTCCGTCCACATGCCCTTTATGTACAACGGCCTTAAATGCCGATGCGCATCCTCTTCTGGCTTCTCAAAGACCACTGATTGTGGCTATAGAAGTAACTATGCTATCGATTCCCTATCGTCCTCATTGTTCGATGGTGTCGCCTTGTACTCGACAGGTAAAATAAAAACCATATTGATCTTCAACAGTTTTTCTTCTCTATTGGCCTTTTTCTTTGGGCGCCACTCCTTCCTGACCCAGCGTTTACTTTGCTGATATTCCTCGTATTCCCCTACTAACTGCTCCTGATGCCTCTGACATTGGAGTCTTCTTTTCTGACTCTGTGTTAATCCCTCTGGGCACCATCAGGTCTTCTGAACAGGGTTAGAATTGCCTTGCCACCTATCCTCGTTGTGAATGAGCCGATGTTCAATGGCTTCTGGCTCCTGCTCAGGCTACCCCAGTCGTTCTATTATGGGAACTCGCTCCTTTGGGTGTTGATCATAGGAACTCGCATTATCTCTACAAACTTTCTCGACGCATTCTAGGCAATCCTTAATAGATGGTAGCCTCATATCGTTTTTCCAACAAAAATGAAAGAAAGCACACTCCCAATGTTGGTCTGCCTTTTCCTCGTGCTGATATGGTGTGGCACGTTGCTCCCTCTCTTATCACCGATGAGCTCTGACATGATGTCTTAAAGTTTGGCTTTCCTCAACACGAAAGTGCAAAGGGCCGACATGCACCATATTCATAGGAAAGGGATTATTGTCTATCTTCATCGGCTTCGCTGACTCATTAAACTTTATCCTTCCCTGCTCAATGGTGGATTGGATCTATTGGCGGAAGACTTTGCACTCGTTCAGGTTATGGGAACCCATATTGTGCCACTTGCAGTACTTTCTTTTCTTTAACTCTTTAGCTGAATATGTTTCTCTTTCAGTAGCAAGTCAAAATTCTTGTCTGCCTTGTTAATATTGAAGTCATACTTCTGTTTCTTTTTGACAGTTTTCACCCACGGATAGGTTACTGTTTTCTTCAATCTGGCCCACTCTGCTAGGATGATTTCTCCATCGAAATCCTCATGCTCTGATTCTGATGAATAGAACTATACTTGTGCAACTCACTTCTGCATCTTTTCTTTACACACCTCTTGAAATCGGCTCTCATGTGCCGATACCCTTTGTGCTAGATGTGTTAGACTGTCAAATTCTTGGGAGGAAAACCTGTCTCTAATCGGCTGTAGAAGGCCTTGAAAAGCTAATTCGGCTAATTGAGCATCGGTTAGATTGAGGCCATAGCATCGGCTCTTTACATCCCAGAAACATTGAATAAATTCTAGGACCGATTCATCAAGACGCTGCTTTATGGTTGTCAAATCTGTCAACTTTATTTCTTTAATACCAGCGAAGAAGTACTTGTGAAACTGCTTTTCCAAATCGGCCCATCCCTTGATCGAATTCAAAGGAAGTGAAGAAAACCAGGTGAAAGCCGATCCTGATAAAGACAACGGAAAGTATCTAACTCGAAGTGCTTCTTCAGCCGATGCTTCTCCACATTGCATGAGAAAACGACTGATGTGCTCAACCGTTGAAGTGTTGTCTTTACCCAAAAACTTCAAAAAATTAGAAACTCTATACCTATTTGGTAACAGCACTCTATCAAACTAATCTGGATACGGATGCCGATACATAAAACTCTGCCCTTTGGCCAGAGTCCAAACCAATCTCTCATAACTTCCACGATTTTGAAGGCAAAATAATCTTCTTGCGGTGCCGGATAATGCTGTATCGGCGTCGCTGTCCTTTCTTGATGATGATAATTGTTCTGGAGCAGATTCTCTTCAAATCTCATCTGATAGCGTTGAGGCCCGTAGTAAGCTGTTTGATGATACCCCGGGTCCCCGGCGGAGGTGCACTCGCCTGCGTTTGATAAGTTTGTGGCTGCATGCTGATCAGTATCGATGTCGGCGGTATCATGCTTGGTATCACGTTACGCTCCAGCCAAAAGTGACCAGTGGCAGCAGAGTTGTTATCGGTAGAAGTGAACTCAGAATGATGGGTGCCGATTACCTTAGCAAGAGATAAACTGGTCTTTGAGACGGTTCTTGAGCGATGGTTCCGTTCACCGTCTTCCTGATCAGCCCGTGTAGAGTGTTTACTAACACGTCGGACTGGTTGATAAGTGCATGATTGACTGCCTCATTGACCGTTTCCTAGAACGACCTCGGGTTCTGTGGGCTCTGACTATTTGATTCGCCTTGTAAAGTTGGTATTGATAGTTGACTCTTTTGAATCGGCCCACGCCGAGTCATACTAAAGGATTCTAAGCACAACTTCTGGAAATCTGCGAGAGTTTGTTGCACTTGTTTCCTCTGCTCATCGGTTAGTGCTTCCATGGTGACTGGGATGACATTGTTAACATTCTCAATCTCCTTCCCCGATATGTTACCAGTGAAGAGGAACCGCATTGATGCAAAAATAGCACAGTGATCATTGCACCTTCACACTCGAAGACCTAGGAGAGTCTACTTAGCTCTAGTGCAGGTCCTAAATAATTCAGAGGTGTATAGAGCGTGCCAGTCAATTTGACCCTACAAATGACAAGGAAAATAACGAGTGAGTTGTCCTAACGCTATTGGCGATGGCCTATCAGCATCGGCTTCGATAGCACGTGTAAAAGCTACGATTCATCTAAAAAGCATGTAAGATACCATGTATCGACTTGATGTTTATTTATTTATCATTTTTATCAGCAAATCCTAACAATCGGCTTAACGCTAGCGCTCTAGCACATCCATCTTTATAGTTTGAACTAAACTGATGCAGAGCAAAGATATCTTACCAGGACTACTATGAATAGAATCAAACCGATTGACAAGATAACAAGCAATCCATCGGCTAAAACTCCGACAAACGCCGGACTAATAGATTAGATCAAACAAACCTTCTCATATGCATCGGACTCAACCGAGATCGATGTGACGATCGGCATATAATCCAATCTTAAACATTCTATCGGATCGATGTGATTGGGAAACACATTAACTCGAGCATCAAAGCACGTTATAATAAAGACGAATCAACGCATTATACCAATAACTAGCAAACTTACTCAATCTAATCACAGTATCAGATCCAACCAAAAAAGCCATGAATAGATCAATCAGTTTCTCGTAAAGGCTATCCCCATCATGATCAGAGATCAGACCTAATTGATGTAGCCTTATCCTAGCGGGGAATCGACCTAATGCTATAAACCTAAAGTTGGCAATGCACCAAAGGGTTGGTTGATTGGTTGTGTGAACGTTTTACAATAGCCCCGGGCCTAGCTATTTATAGCTAGGGACACATAATCTGTTTTTGACACAGAATCTAAACTGACTCTAATTATCCGCTAACTAAAGATAAACACTGTGAAGCGTCAGCCCATGTCACACGTGACCTGTCTTCACTCGTTTGAATTCCTTTCGGTGGCCCATCGGCCTAGCCACTTGGTCTGATACCCTGATGGCGCGTCGGTCTAATTTCTGGTGTCAACAAGTACTTACAAAAACACGTCAACAAACAAAGAAGGTCATAGGTTAGCACTTTTGTAAGAATAGGTTTATGCAACACTATACCTGATGGATCTACTATGGTGAGTCTGAACATGCCAAAGATGAGGTGGTGCGCCAACGCACCTACAACTATGATGGAGGGGTTGGATACATGCTAGATAACTTTTATGGAGCACATAAGGAGGAAGTGCCAGAGCCAACTGCAAAGGCCTTTTATGATATGTTGTCTTCGACATAGCAACCCCTTCACAGGCATACTAATGTTTCTTAATTGGTTGCCATCGTAGGCCCAATAACTGTCAAGTCCTAGTTTAGTCAGAGCCGAGAATCCTTCGATGTAATGCTGACAATTGTTGGTAGTGTTCTCCTGAATGTCACATTCTGTCAAAGATCATGTATGAGGTGAATAAAGTAATCCGTGCACTTAAGATACAATATGAGCAGATACATGCTTGTCCAAATGGATGCATCTTATTTAGGAAAGAACACACAAATACAAAAAGTACTATGTGAAGTGCAATGCCTCTAGGTATCTTAAGGTAGACTCTGATGATGATTAGAAGAGGCTGCTTGCAATCCCTGTGAAGATCTTTCGGTATCTTCCATTCATACTAAGAATCCAACGACTTTATATGACTGTGAATTTTGCCAAATAGATGACATGACACAAAGACAGGCGTCGATACAATCCTAATAAGCTGGTACATCCATCGGATGGTGAAGAATAGAAGAGGTTCGATCAGATACATCTTGAAAAAGCTCTAAAGGCTCGTAATGTACGAATTGTGCTAGCGGCTGATGGATTCAATCCATATGTTATTCCCTCTAATCTCCGCGGCGTCATCTTTCAATGATAGAACATATTATTATCACTGATAATTCTAGGGCCTAAATACCTAGGGAAGAATATGAGTGTGTACATGGAGATGTTGATGGATGATTTAGTCCATGCCTGGGAGGATGGGGTCTAGACATACGACCGAGCTACAAAGGCAAACTACAAAATACATGTTTGATACTAGTACTTCCTACATGACCTACCGGCGTATGCGATAATATGTGGTTGGTGTGTACAAGGGAAGTTCACATGCCTAGTATACAGGGCGACTCTGATGTTCATTTGGTTGGTGAAGGGTGGCAACTATTCTTTCTTCGATAAGCATTGACAATTTTCCTCTTGATCATCCATTCAGACAAGACATGAAATACTTTATGAAATATGTAGTTGTTAAAGGCTCAATGTCACCTAAGATGACTGATGCTGATGACTGATGAGTGCTTGCCTTCGGGGCATTTGACAAACATCCAAAACCAAAGGTACTCCAAGAGCACCACGTGTCCTCGAGTTTATCGAGGGCATGCCTTGGCACTCAGCAAAGTGGTTGTTATGGGCCTGGCACCGTTAGGGTGCTTTTGTTTGCCAAGTATCAGGTTGGTGTACTCTATGCAAATATGTTTGCCAAGTACGTGATAGAAAACACTTGATAAATAGTTGTTTCTCAGTACCGTGTACGTCGAATGCTGTTTGTCGAGTCTAACACTCGGTAAACACTTTGCCAAGTGTTTTTAGGCCGTTACTGTGTGCCATGAGTGTTGGAGAACGGGTAGGCTACGCTAACATAAAATAAAACTTTTTCTACCCTGTTCAACCTAAGAACGATGCGAGTAATGGGATTATGGATCACGACCTCTAGTCACGTGATGCGCTAGGGCAGCGGAAGAAGAGTTGGGGAAGCGTGTCCTCGATCAACTCCGCCTAGCTCCGTCCAATCGTTGGCAGCGAAGACGATGCAGCCTTACGATCCTCACGTTGAGATGATCAGCGCCGCAATTGTAGTAGCGCCTCTAAGGTATCCACACGTACAGGGATGGGATCACCACACGCCGGTATGTTAGTACCACACGCGAGGCTAAGGGAGATGCGGCCATAGCAGGTGAGGCCAGGGGAGAGGTGGCGGCTAGGGTTAAAGGAGGTCCAATAGTCTTTTGCGCCCTAGCCTCTCCTCTCCTTATATAGAGCCTACTGATGGGCCTTTAATCAACATTAAAGCCTACCAGATCTAATCTGCACGTTCGGCCCAGAAGTTCCGACCGAGGCTCGAAACTTCCAAAAATAGCATTCTGTATCGAATTTATTTCGATACGGAAGTTCCGGTGCAACCAGAACTTCTGAACCCGGAACTTCCGGTCCAACCGGAACTTTTAAAAATAACATTCTGTATCGAATTTATTTTGGCCCGGAAGTTCCGACCAAAGCCCGGAACTTCCGGTTCGTCGAGAATTGGCCTCTAGAGCAAGCTCAGAAGTTCTGGTCCAACCGGAACTTCTGATTCCTCCAGAACTCGCCACCAAGGCAGGCCGAGAAGTTCCGGTCCAACTAGAACTTCTGGTTCCTCCAGAACTTGTCTCTAGGGCATATCACTATCAATCTCCCACTTGCACTAGAGTCAATTCTTGCAAGCTTGAAATCCTATCCCCTTTAGCGGGTGACCCGATAGGTTCATATGTAAACGGCCGCTACCCGGAAACCTTTTCCAGATCACAAGTCAATAGCGGTACCTAGTAGCACATACTGACCCCCGAATGCATACAAAGATCATATCAACTGAATCTTGATATACTCACGCACCAATCTTTTTAACACACGACATCAGTCAAGCTCAAGGCGAGATTCGTGCCACCCTTGTCATAGCTTGACAGTTCACTCGATCAAGTAGAGGATTAATCATGATTAAGTCTTTAATCATAGTGGCATGGCCATGTACTTTTCTAATCTAACTATTTCAAGGGGCTCAGAGACGTCTCTCCCATTATTTATGAGAGATAAATGGCATCTTGATTGCTCACATTCCACGACATATTTTATAACATACCCGAAAGCAACCTTTATAACTACCCAGTTACGAAATAGCGTTTGGAAGCCCCTAAATATGTTACTACATATTCTGGAATCAATGATGATCGTAGGTCAAAGGATTCTGTAGATATACTATTTGAGATGATAACTGATGGCACATCAAGAATAATAATCCCAGCAGTATCTCAAGGTGGGTCTATCCAACACCATATTCTCTAACATGTGTCCACATCACTGATTTGATATCTCCATATCTATTATCCATGAAACATGATCATCAATCAGTCAAATGTGCTAATCTATAAATCATCACTGTCCCACATGATGATATGAGATTAGGGATCATTCAGAATAACATCACGATAAAACAAAGAGTCTCACAAACAAGTCACATACTTGCTGATCAATGTAAATGATAATTATTCAAGGAACAAGATAACTAATTATCCAAAAATACATTAGCATAGACAAGATACCTTCTCTCACATACATTAGACTCTATCATGCAAGTATCTAATACCCATAGAGCTCAAGTGCACCCCATGCTTGGGCTACGAGAGAGGTTTTGTCAATAGATCGGCAATGTTCGAATGTGTGTGCACCTTACATATATTTACATCACCTCTATCTATGATCTCTCGGATAAGGTGATAGCGTCGATGTATATGCTTGGACTTCTGGTGTGACCTAAGCTCCTTGGCTTGCGCAATTGTACCACTATTATCACAATAGAGGTCTACTAGACTGGACACACTAGGGACATCACCTAGCTCAGAAACAAATTTTCTGATCCAAACAGCCTCTTTCGTAGCTTCAGAAGCTGCTATGTACTCGAACTCCGTTGTTGAATCTGCAACCGTTTCTTGCTTGGAACTTTTCCAACTTACTGCGCCTCCATTAAGGCTAAACACAAATCCAGATTGCGATCTTGAATCGTCTTTGTTGGTTAGGAAGCTAGCATCGGTGTAACCATTTACAACGAGCTCTTCCGTACCTCCGTAGACAAGGAACATATCCTTAGTTCTTCTCAAGTACTTGAGGATACTCTTTACTATCGCTCAGTGACATTCATCTGGGTTTGATTGGTATCTACTTGTAACACTTAGAGCATAAGAGACACCTAGACGTGCACAAAGCATGGCATACATGATGGACCTGATTGTGGAAGCATACGGGATCACACTCATCTTCTCTAGCTCATCAGGTATCGAAGGACACTGACTCTTGCTAAGAGTAATACTATGTGACACTGGAGAGAAACCTTTCTTAGAATCCTGCATATTGAACCGTTTCAATACCTTATCAATGTACGTGCTTTGGCTAAATCTAATTAGCCTTGTCGATCTATATCTATAGATCTTTATGCCCAATATGTATGTTGTCTCTCCAAGATCTTTCATTATGAATCTTTTCACAACGAAGATTTAACAACATCGAGCATTGGAATATCATTTCCGATCAATAATATATCATCTACATATAAGACCAGAAATACAAGAGCGCTCCTAGTAGACTTTTTGTAAACACAAGGCTCTTCTTCATTCTTGATAAAACCAAACCCTTTGATCACTTTATCAAAACGAGATTCCAACTCCGAGAAGCTTGCTTCAGCCCATAAATGGACTTTTGAAGCTTGCAAATTTTCTCAGCATTTTTCGGATCGACAAAACCTTCAGGCTGTGTCATGTACACATCCTCGCTTAGGTTTCTATTAAGGAAAGCTGTTTTGACATCCATTTACCATATCTCATAGTTATAATATGCGGCAATTGCTAGGATGATCCAGATAGACTTTAGCATTACGACGGGCGAAAATATTTCATCATAATCAACACCTTGAATTTGTCTGAAACCTTTCGCCACCAATCGTGCCTTATAGATGTGAACATTTCCATCAATGTCTATCTTTTTCTTCAAAATCCATTTACACTCGATAGTTTTGACACCATCAGGTGGATCGACCAAGTTTCAAACTTGATTCTCTCGTATGGATTCTAACTCCGATCTTATGGCTCCAAGCCATTTCTCAGAGTCTAGTCCTATCACCGCTTACGAGTAGGTCTTATGTTCATTATTATCTAACAATAATATGTCGTGCTGCCCCGTGGTTAGTAACATAAACTGCTCAGGTGCACGACTAACCCTTTCCGACCGATGTGGCGCTGGTGTCTCGACAACAGGTTCTGTAACATCTTGCATATCGAGTTGTGGTTCAATAGGAGCTGAAACACTTTTGAGTCGTTCCCGAATCTCTTCGAGTCGCACCGTGCTCCCACTAACTCCTTTCGAGAGAAACTCTTTCTCAAGAAAGACACCATTCCTAGCGATAAACACTTTGCCATCTTTTCGGTTATAGAAGTAATATCCTTTAGTTTCCCTAGGATACCACACAAAGAAGCATTTATTAGATTTGGGAGTGAGCTTATCGGACGTTAAACATTTTACATAAGCCTCACAACCCCATATCTTTAGAAAAGACAGCCCGGGACGTTTTCCAGTCCATATCTCATATGGTATCCTCTGTATAAATTTAGATGGAACCCTGTTTAATGTGAAAGCGGTAGTTTTTAGAGCGTATTCCTAGAAGGACAATGAAAGATCAGATTGACTCATCATTGACCAGACCATGTCTAACAAAGTTTGGTTCTTCTGCTCGGACACCCCATTCCATTGAGGCGTGCCTGGTGGAGTGAGCTGTGGAATAATTCCACATTACTTTAGATGTTCATTAAACTCATGGCTCAAATATTCATCTCCATGATCCGATCGTAGAAATTTAATTGTCTTGCCTATATGATTTTATACCTCATTCTGGAACTAACTTTTTAAATAATTTTGACTTATGCCTCATTAAGTAGATATAACCAAATCTACTAAAGTCGTTAGTAAAAGTAATAAAGTACTGAAAACCATCTCTGACCGTAGAACTCATTGGTCCACATACATCTGTATGTACAAGGACCAACAATTCATTTGCCCTCTCACTTTGACCAGTGAAAGGCGTCTTAGTCATTTTGCCAAGTAAACAAGACTCGCACGTGTCAAATGATTCAAAATCAAATGAGTCTAGAAGACCATCTTTATAGAGCTTCTGCATGCGCTTCTCATTTATATGACCTAAATGACAATGCCAAACAAAAGTGAGATTTAAATCATTAAGTTAAGGCTTCTTCGTATTAATGTTATAAACATTTATATCTTCAAGATTTAGTATATATAATCGATTCAACAATGGACAAGTACCATAGAGCATACCATTTAAAAATATCGAACAACACTTGTTCTTTATTATGAATTTATAATCATCTTTCTCTAAACATGAAGAAGAGATAATGTTTCTGCCCAAGGTAGGAATGCAATAACAATTATTCAATTCCAAAACTAATTCTAAAGGTAGCGACAAGGAATAAACGCCGACGACCAACGTAGCAACTTTTGCACCATTGGCGACGCAGACATCCAACTCGTCTCTTGCATACTTTCTATTCCTTTTCAGTCCTTGAAGTGGAAGTCTTACTTCCCTTCTTCTTGAGTTCTTCCAAGTACAACTTGTAGTTCCTTCGCCAATGACTAATCTTATGACAATGGTGGCAAGTGTCAGAAGTAGCAGGGCCAACCTTAGACTTTCCAACAGGTTTAGGCTTAGAGCTCGAGATCTCATCTCAAGCTTTAGCCTTGCCCTTGCGTTTTCTCTTCTTGCTATCCTTCTAAACTATCATCACATGACTAGAGTTTTTCTTAATGCTTTCCCCAACAGTCTTTAGTATCCTATGCAATTTAGCCATGCTTTTCACCATACTGTTCATATAAAAGTTCAAGATGAACGGCTCGAAGCTCGCAGGGAGCGACTAGAGAATCACATCCATAGCCAACTCTTAGCGAAGGAGAAAACCAAGTTTTTCCAAGCTCTTAATATAACCAATCAGCTTGATCACATGAGGATTGACTGGACTGCCTTCTACTAACCTGCACGCAAATAAAGACTTTGAGGTATTGTACCTCTCAGCCCGAGCTTAGTTCTCAAACATGCTTTTGAGTCCCATGATCATATCGTAGGCATCTCAATTCTCATATTGCTTCTAAAGCTTAGAGGACATACAGACAAGTATGAGACAGCTAACATTAATTGAATCGTTAGCGTGCTTCTCATAAGCCCTCCAATCCGTGGCAGATGTATTATTAGCTGATTCATCAAGATGAGACTCCTCTAGAACATATTCCTTTTTCTCTTGTTTGAGAATAATTCTTAAGTTTCTGTGCCAATCAATAAAGTTTATTCCAGAAAGCTTTTCTTTTTCAAGAATTGATCGCAAATTAAAACTGAAAGTGTTACTACTAGTAGGTGCCATGATCTACAACATAAAAATGCAAGTTTCAACACTACGCTAATGTGAATCTTCTATCAAATAAAAGATACTCCACTACATGATATACTATCGTTTTCTCTCTTACGACATGTAGTGGGACAAGATCCATATTCAAATAACTTCTAGTGAGCTTTGGCATCACTGCTAGAAAATTAGTGATACAGGTAGGTAACACTTTGCTAATCACATCGCTATGTGACTCTTGTTCGTTGGGGTGGCATCCAATGCTTCGACGCCCAACTCCATGCCCCAAAGCCCAAAACTGTTTTGATAACTTTGTTAAGCAAACTAATACTATGCTTGTGGATGTCCGATATCCACCCTAACTGGTTAAGATAAAAGATGGCACCCTGCTTTAGTAGACCTACCATGCAATGATTAAAAATCTTCGTAGGTGCAGCTATTGAAAAGGGCATCAATGACTCTTAATTTTCTGAGAAAAACTATTCTAACATGGTAACGATGCCTACCGCATACAAAACATGAAAGAATAGTATGACAGGAACATAAGTAAACATCACAGGCAATTATATTAACTGTGACATAGTATGGCCCTTCTCACATGGTGATCTCTATCAACACGGTTCCTGTCCTTCGGGTCATCACGCTTCAAGCCTCCATGATCTTGTATGAGTCTATTACATCTAATATTACTATACAAATTACATGAGAAGAAGTATCACATGTCAACACGTAGGTCATACAACAATGGAACAGCCTTGGGCTACAATTAACCATGACACGCAGGCCACAAAAATTACATGTGTGCATCATATACATCATAAGGCCATACTAGTCACAACATTCTCTGTAAAAATGAGTTAAGCGTCGAATCTATGCGTGTCTAAAAGTGGATCTGGAACTTCTGGCTCAAGGCCCGGAACTTCCGGCCAAAGCCCGGAACTTCCAACTCAAGGTCCAAAACTTCTGAAATCACCCTTCTGTATCGAAATTATTTTGGCCCGAAACTTCCGGATCAAACCCAAAACTTCCAAAAATAACCTTCTGTACGAAAATTATTTCAGCCCGGAAGTTCTGGCTAGAGCTCAGAACTTCCAAAAATCCGACGCAAGAACAATAGATCTAATCTATTACCACCACATATCACCTATATGTGTATGATCCAGATCGAACACTACGCACGTAGGCTCTGATACCACTGTTGGAGAACGGGTAGGCTACGCTAGCATAAAACAAAACTTTTTCTATCCCGTTTAACCCAGGAACCATGCGAGTAATGGGATCATGGATCGTTACCTCTAGTCGCGTGACGCGCTAGGGCAGCGGAAGAAGAGTTGGGAAAGCGCGTCCTTGATCAACTCCGCTCAGCTCCGTCCAATCGTTGGCGGCGAAGACGATGTAACCTTATGATCCTCACGTCGAGATGATCAGTGCTGTAATTGCAGCGGCGTCTCTACGGTATCCACACATACAGGAACAGAATTATCTCACGTCGGTATGCTAGTACCACGCGCGAGGCTAGGAGAGATGCGGCCACAACAGGTGAGGCCAGGGTAGAGGTGGCGGCTAGGGTTAGGGGAGGTCTAACAGCCTTTTGTGCACTAGCCTCTCCTCTTCTTATATAGAGCTCACTGATGGACCTTTAATCAACATTAAAGCCCACCAGATCTAATCTACACGTTCGACTCGGAAGTTCCGGCCGAGGCCCAGAACTTCTGAAAATAACATTCTATATCGAATTTATTTCGATCCGAAAGTTCCGATCCAACCGGAACTTCTAAAAATAACATTCTGTATCGAATTTGTTTCGGCTCGGAACTTTCGGTTCGTCTAGAATTCGCCTCTAGAGCAGGCCCAGAAGTTCTGATCCAACCGAAACTTCCGGTTCTTCCAGAACTCGCCATCAGGGCGGGCCCGAAAGTTCCAATCTAACTAGAACTTTCGGTTCCTCTAGAACTTGTCACTAGGACATATTACCATCAATGAACACATGGCAAAGTTCCATGTCTGACAATATAATCGCCAGTGCAAAACTCATTAACGCAAGCTGCAGGACACGCACGTATACGAAACCATCCATGCATGATAATTAGATAATAGTACAGCTAGCTAGCATGCAAAATGTCATCAGAAACAACAAACAGATGATCGATTAACCGCGCGCTGGATCATACTCCAGCACAGCTAGCCGCTAGCGGTTTAATTGGTTCATATATATGGGTCGTAAATCAATTAAGTTCAGATAATGCATGCAGCACGCGATCCAGCATTATTATTCAATTCATCGACGACGTTAGATCGATGTATATAGCGCTACTTAATTGCATCTCATTGCATGAGACGGCCAGCGGCCGGCGATGACGGTCTCAACCGAGGCGCAGGTCGTGGGAACCGCCGTAGGCCATGCCGTGCAAGTTGGGCTGGCTGGGCACCACGCGGAAGGCGTACATGTCCGCCGCCGCGCCGCCGTCGACCCACGCGCCGCCCGTGTTGTCGACGAACCCGAACGCCGGCTCCTCGCGCATGCCCTGCGGGCGATTAGTTAATAATTAAGCACACGTATACCCATCCGCCAACACAGTATAACCAAATTAACCAACCACACCTGAATCCAATTCAGAAACAGGTTAAAATAATTAATTACTGCTAGCTAACAAGTTAATTTGCTTCATTACCAGCTCCTGCTGCAGGTTCCTGCAAGCCTCCTCGGAGTGCTTCACCTGCATAATATGCACATATATAATAAGGTCACAGGCTCACAGCTAGCTGCCATGGACTGCAATTTTTGCTTCCACCAAACATATCTAGCTTGCTGAAATTTAGAATATATGTACCTAGCTAAATTGATTGAATTTGCAGTTCTCTGCTTCTTCCTACATGATGCTATTGCACAACAATCTCCAGACTAATTAATTTCTATGATCACCTTTCACATCCAGACAATTTAAGAAATTATCCTAGATAGTTCCCAAGTAACAATGCCAACTTTCTAGTTTATTCAACAGCCTATCGATCGGCTTTCCTAGCGAGAGGAGATATTTACATTAATTAATTAGCTTCTACAGAAATATCGATCATAGTAGCAGCTCGCTCTCCCTTGACGTGCAGCGATGCACTTTCAGGTAATTGTGTTATGCTTATCTTGACAAGAACAGGTTCAGGTCAGACATCAGTTATGCATGTTTCACTTGATCCCCTCAATTAGTCCAGGCTATATATATGTATATCTACAGTAATTATGAGAACAAGGAACCGATAGAAAACAAACAAAGAAAAAAACAGACTTTATCAAAGTCGATCGAATGTGAAGTAACAATTAATTAGTAGAGTACACGCCACTAAAGATTCAGTCAAGCCAGCAGCTGTAATGGCTTCGTTTCCAAACTCGCGCAAACCATAAAGCCTCAATGCCGGTCCTTATCTACCCAAGATATCATGCCGCGATGCAATCTCTCATAAAAATCAGTGTTTGACATGCTACTCCCAAATAGCCGGGGGACCAAAATAAGCACGCATGCCTGATCGTCTCTAGGGCAGCTAGTACAGCTACCAATCCAGGCTTGTTTGCTTAACAGGAGACGCATGCATGTATATGTACATACATGGCCCAATATGTACTGTCCTTTGCTGTTTCTCATCAGCTATAGCTTGTATAAAAGACAGAGAAACTGCATCATATCCACAGATCGCAGATATAGTGTGTGTATGCATGTAATAGGCACATGACAATGCAGACTCAACACCCATGATCTACACACATCTACTGCTGGCTAGCTATATATGTAGATGTGTAGATACGAGCTAGCCACTCAAATTGACGTTGAAGATCGAATTGAAGGAGATAGAGTATGGAAATGCACAAACACGCATTGACGCATGCTAATGCACACTGTACATTAGCATGTAATTTTGGATTTTCGGTTGAGGCGTCATGGCGCCTGTCAGATCTTTATTTGCTTTGATCTCTAGCTTTAAGGCTAGCTAGCTTAATTCAACCTTTCAAGTACAAAGACTGGGTGATGCATGGCTATGTATATGGCTAAATTAGCACGAAATAAGCCAAACTAGCAGCTACAAGTTAGTTAGTGGGTTAATGCAAATTGATTTAATTCATGAAATCAATGATATATTTTACCTGGAGAGGAAATATCAGGAAAAATGTGGACAACAATCAGTGGGACAATATTATATCAGAAAGATACATGATCTTAATTTGAACAACAATTAGACAAGGTGAATCGACAATTAAGCATGTAAAAAGACTGGTGTCCACAAAAGTAAAGCAAATGAAGGAATTGTCTAGTTAAGTTCTAGGCGTGTGCACCAGAAAAACAGACATACTAACATTTTATTGCCTTTGGCATGAAAAATGGCGGTATATATAGTCAGAAAAAAAACTTGTGCAAAAACAAACATTTAGAACATGGATCGACATGGTTTTCTGACCTTCTTCTTGAAGGTTTCAGTCTGCGTGGTGATCACATGATACTGAAAAAAGTAAAACAGATACAATCAATTAAAGGATATATAAATAGATGAAACTGTAGAGACAAATAGAACAAACTACGGCATATCCCTGCTTATATATATACTGAAAGCACATAAATGAGTTATCTTGTTTAATACAAGCAACTGAGGCCAATTATTTCCAATTATCTTGTTGAAGAAACATACACACACACACACACACATATATATAGCAAGGAACATGAAATATGCATGGATCTGAAGGAGGGCAGATCAGTGCACAGAACACGAGGGTCTATCGCTATTTAGGAATTGAACAGCATAGAAGAAAATTAGGGTTTGTGAGTGAGTGAATACCTTCCTATGGCTGACTTCCTTGAGGGCGGCGTCAACATTTTGCTCAAGACCTCGCAGCTCCTCGAATTCCAGCCCATCCAGATCCTCTCCCATCCTTTGCCTGCACATATATATATGCAGTATATATACAGATCCAGCTACCGGTTAATTTATTTAACTCAAAAGGTTCGCAAATGTGGATCTCTTTGTTCATGCTAGCTAGCCAAGTTCTGATCCAGTAGAGGAGGATTAATTAAGGCCGTAAATCAAGGTCAGAAACTTGGATTACTGGCCTTTACCTGATCTCGGTGCGTAGGTTGCGGTTGATGTCTTTGAGATGGCTCAGCGTGCGCTGCATATTCTGATGAAACCAATTAGCAAACGAAACCGAATCAGCGAGCGCCGAAGGGAGCATATTCAGATCTCAGGTGAAGGAGCTCGATCTAGGGAGCATAGAATTAAAGCTAGGGCGTACTGAAAAGACCAATTAATCGAGTGAAAGAAAAGGGGGAAAGAAAAAGCTTGTAGCTTTCTTGCCGCGAAGGGAAGAATTAGCTAGCAAAGGAAGAAATTAAACTGATTAGCTGAATTTATATATGTGAAAATCACGACGAACCTCATACTGCTCGACCCAGAGGCTGGTGCCGGTAACCTGCTGGTAGCGGTCAAAAATCCCCTTGATGCTGGATACACAGATGGATGGATGGATGGATGCAAGCAGAAGCAAAAGCGCATGCAAGACGAACATATATAATTACAATTAAGCATCAGGGCAGGACAGAAAGCAATCGAATTTAATTAAAGATGGCTAATAGGGATGAAGCGTTGAAGAGTGCTACTGACTCGGTGGATGGGCTGCAGAACTCGTGGTACTTGCCGGTGGAGGAGAACATGATGATGGCGACTTGGGCGTCGCAGAGCACGGTGAGCTCCCGGGCCTTCTTCATGATCCCCGTGCGGCGCTTGGAGTAGGTCACCTGCCGGTTCGTGGCGTTCTCGATCCGCTTGATCTCGATCTTGCCGCGGCCCATCGCCTACCTTGAGCTTGCTAGATCTGGATCAAGGAGGAGGAGGAGGAAGAAGAAGCTGCGGCGGACCGGCTATTATACTGTGATCGAGATGAGTTGGAGAAGAGAGTATATAGTGCGTGAGAAGAGCTGCAAGGAGGGGGAGGAGGACGACGCTAGCTGCCCAACTCGTGAAAGCCGGCCGTAACGTACGTTTTGTGTGCCGTCCGTCGCGACGGACGCTAGCTAGAGCTCAGCTCGCTCACTCACACACTGACTGCCCATCTCATCGTTTTGGCTTTCGATCGCTTCAATATCATTCATTGCGCCCGGCCCCTTTATTTCTTAGCTAGCTAGCTTTATTTTCTTCTCGTTAATTTCATTTCCATCCTGTTTCTCCTCATTTTCTCTCTTTTTTTCTTCTTCTTGCATGCCTACTACTCTAAGAGCTTAAGATTCTAAAAACAGTTGACGAAGAAAGTAACATTTATTAGCTTATGTTGTTATTGAAATTTAAAATTAGCTTATTTTAAAGAACTAAAGATTTTAAAAGTAGTTACAACTATATTAAGCTTTGTATCCACTCACGAAGATAACAAATTGCATTGCTACTTTCATTCATTGATATATCGACTAATTATTGTAAAAGTCATACATGATATATCCTAAGGATAACTAGGGTTAATTAAATCGGCCGACTAATTAGCGATATGTTTTAGGGGTCTCTTTGGAATAGAGTATTTTCAAATGAATTTTAGGGTACTTGGTTGAATTGCTGTGAAAATCATGTAAAATTACTGTGTTCCCATAACCTATCAATTGATGTATATATTAGCTAATTATTATGAGGGTCATGTATGATATATCCCGAGGGACAACCCGTGTTAACTAAATTAACCAACGGCCGGTTACTCATCCAGTGCACAACGTACCGACGCTCATTGTCCAGTAACCAAAACGAGGAGCCGGGGCTTCTCGTTCGTGACCAGTCATGTCACCCCAACAAATCACCGGACATGGCAGCACAAGCTTACCGGTCGATCAGGAAGGCCTGTAGTGTACTTGTACGGCAGCCATGGACAGATGCAAGGTAGCACACCTCGCAGGTTCAGAAATGGCCGGATGCCTGCCTTTTATTGCAGGACGTGATGGGCTTAGTTCCATAAATGCAACGACGAAGACGACGACGACGGCACGGTCAATCATGCGCCCATGGATACAAGTGGAAAACACTCGCTGCAACTTTCTAGTCCAGGCATCGCTTAATGAGCACACCGTGTCACTTGTGGTACTTGTATGTGACTTGTCATTGCACAAACTACAGTGTCTGTGACAAGAGACATGTTCCTGTTGCCTGTCATTTCTGCTCTCTTTCTTCTCCTTTTCTTTTATCACCTGCGACCTTCTTTCTTTTCTTTTGGTTTACTTGAATACTCGATGGACATTCAAGTGAGCATTGACTAAGGGTTGTTTAGTTCTAGCTCAACATCTGATAGAATGAATTTATTTCTTGATTTGAGAGATGTAACCAACCTATTTTTTGTTTAATTGAACAATTTCTCCTATATCCCGTGAGGGGAGGTGCTGGCAGAACAACACTAGAGAGTGCGCCAAGAGCAGGATGGTGTGGGCAGCGCTGCCGAGCTCCGTTGCTCTGCCGCCGAGGCAGTTATCCCTATTTTTTTGGAAATTTGGGGCTATATATATTGGTCAACTGCAGCTACTCCCACAAAAGGTTATAGCTTCCTCTGCTTGCTTCATGCCAAGCCATACTTAGTATCGTGCAAGTTTTTCTACAAAGAAAAGAAAGAAAGGACACTTCTTCCATTGCTAAGCTGGTGTGTAAGCTGTATCATGCTGACCAATGAAGCAATTAACCAGTACATTATTCATGCAGAAGGCAAGCAACAGTATGGCTTAATTTACACTAGGCGGGAGCCACTGTATCTGTATACACACCCACCTACCGTGCAATGCTTTCACCTGCTAGCCACATACATTTCAGGTATGACACTGATGTTCCTTTCCGGCGGTTGTACCAGATAGGGACATTATAGCAATCCTACTATTACACTGTATACATCCTTCGTCCAACAAAAGATTTAATTTTAGCTTTCAAAATTTGTCAAGTTAAAAATATGATTTTAGCTTATTTTCTTTGGTTAGTCCATACATAATTAATGGTTCTGGCTAACCAAGCGGTACCACCAAATTAGTGCGTAGGAAAAATAGAGCTAACATGATTAATAAAAAAGTATATAATTCATTTTTGCACGCTAGTGATATAAGAGAGAATTACAAAAAATCAAGTCGTTGTGGCATGGAGCGAGTGGCTTTGAGACTGAGCTTATACTTTTCTACATGCCTTCATAAAGTCTTTTTGTTGTTGAGATATGCTTAATTTCTTCCCCTTTGAGAAAGGCGGTTTTACCCTTGCCCTTGAAGGTTTTAATACTTGACTTCCAAGGCCCAACAACCTATCATGAAATTTGAAGTTGACGGCCCAAGGTACTCTAGCAGCCATGGCCAGCGACACAAGAACCTATGTTGAGTCATATTTGAATTTTGAAGGTTAAAATTTTGGTTTCAAGATTTGTGAATATAAAGGATGCTTAATCCCAGCTATGACTCACAAGGACAACATGTAGCAGATAAAAAGGCAAAGTGACCAATCAAATAAATTTTTAGAGTTGATCAAACTTAGCTTCAAAAAGTCTTAAATCTGAAGTTATGGATAAATTAAGCCTACTTAGTTGAGCTATTATATTTTTTATTTTATATTAAAAGGCAAATTTTAAACTATTTTATTTCCGCTTACAAACTCTAAATCCGATATATATATGCCGAATATGTGCCGGTTACTGCCTAGGCTCGGACAAGCGGTTATCGTAGTAATAGGGACTCAATTCGAGTAAAATTCAAATTTCAATTTTTGAATCCAAATTGGTTTGTGAAAATGGTAACCGCTGTATGGAGCTCGGTAATCACGGTTTAGGACTTGGTAACCGTGGTACGAGACTTGATAACCACTAGAGTGGTATTAACTAGGTAACCATAGTACCAGCTTAGTAACCGGCCAGATAGTTTTTCTTCAAACTTTGAAAATTGTGAAATCGCAAAAAATGTTTACCCTGTCATGGGCTCCAAGTGCCTCCCCTTCCCTAGAAGGCCTTTGACCTTGTCCACTACGTACGTTGCTGCATCCCCTGGCACACCGATGGCGGCACCCTCCTCCTCAAGCTCAACCACGTCCTTTGCCCTGGTGGCTTCTTCATCTGGTCCACCATGCCAGTCTACCAGAAGCTCATCGAACTTCCAGATCTGGAAGGCCATGTCGGCTCTCACCAAATCCATGTTCTAGGAGCTTGTCATCATCAGGAAGGACTGGCTCAAACAGCATCAGTGCCGCCTTCTATCCCAAGCCGACTTCGAACGAATGCTACGAGAGACGGTGGCAGCAACAGCCTCCCATGAGCAGCGACGATGATGACGCCAATGCTGCATGATACATCCGCCTCAACTCGTGCATGCACCATGTGTCGATTGGCCCATCAGAGCGTGGCATGACATGGCCGATGGAGTGGTCGCGGTGGATGCGCACGCCACCGTACTGGCTCAATGTCTCGCAAGCCAGCGTGTATGGCAATTAAACAACAAGATTAAGTCTAACCATCACCCCCTAATCTTGTTGGCCTTTATTAGTAGCACCTTCATGTTGACCTTGAGAGCAACGTCGGCTCATCACATGCATTGGTTGCATCAAGGAGGGCATTCTCCTTCTTTGGCTCAGGACACTCATCAGCAAAATGTCCATATTCTTGGCAAATGAAGCAGCACACTTTTGTCTTATCAAATTTGCCACGATACTTCTTGTCACCACTCTTCTTGGCATTGCTAATAGAACTCTGTTCATGCGCCTTCTCTTCAGCAACTTTGGCCTCCCACTTGCATGTCTGAGAAGCAATTGTGACACTCCTTCGTTCTTACTGCGTCACCCCTTCAAGGACGTCTCATTTGCCTTCAAGTGCTCTATCGCTTCTATCATGGACATCTTTGTCACATCACCCTATTATTCTATAGTGATAACGATGTGTTGGAATTTGTTAGGGATGAAGTATAGAAGCTTCTCCACCATGGCAGTCTCCTCTACCTTGGTACCAAGAGCACGTATCTTTTTAACAACTGTGGTTAGCTCACTACTACAGTAAACATTTTTAGAGGCGGTTAAAAATCGTTATTGTAGGCGGGTGCGCGACACGCCTACCATTTAGGGCCTGTAAAGATCGCGCCAAATTGCAGGCGGTTGCCCACCCCGCCTGTGAAGAGGCCTCATTGCAGGCGGCTCGCACTAGCGCCGCCTGGAATGAGTTCCTCTTTGCAGGCG
>KE373190.1:238032-251264 GCA_000418225.1 Zizania latifolia
AAAAAAAAAGGCCCTCGTCTGGAAAAACGTTTTCTGTAGTAGTGGCTTTAAAGCATACTCATCGATCATCTTTGTGTCCTCCATGTACATACTCCCAACAAGTTCTCTCTTGAGAGTATATACGTTCGTGTTGTGCACCTGCTCTTCTCCAATGTGCATCTCCTTGAGCGTTTCCTAAGCCTCTTTTTCAGTCTCCTTCTTGGCTATGGTCAGCACCACAACCTCTAGCATGGCTTGGATAATGATAGCGAGAGCCATCTGATCTTTCCTCTCATCGACCACTTCATTGCCCTCTACTGTCGCTCACACACCTTGTGCATGCATGAAGATCTTCATCTTCACCTCCCACACACCATAGTTGTTCTCGGAGAGCATGGTATAACACACTGTCACCCCCACCTCCTTCACTTACTGCACCACTAGCTTGTTATTGTTATTGTCATCGCCGTCGACGGCAACACCCTTGCTGCTACGGAAGCCTGACGGCGTGTACGCTCCACCGTCGAACATCTCCTTTAGCACCTAGACTTTGATACCAAATGTTGGGAATAACCCAGGATCAACACACTCACTTTACAGTGGACACACTTGAAAGAGCACACACAGAGAGATACTTTTGTGGCACAACACTCTTATGCTTGTTCTCCTGTTTCTCTTTTACCCACACTTAAACAACCAAACTGATTACACTAGTACTTATAACATATATGCAGTCACGAGCTACTCCTTCCACTAACTACTCTACCAGCCGGAAGATTAGATCCACCAGCCACTAATTAAACGAGCGCATGCAACACACGTCTAACACAACTCCATGATCAGTGCATCCATGCAAACCTGACCACTTTATGCATGCTCCCAGATAAGTTCAAGACGAGCTAACTAACTAACTATAGGTTCATCTCCTGGCTTGCATATTGGCCCATCACTCATAGCCAATCTCTACTCACTACACTATACAACAATCATATAACTAGCCCACAACGCCTCGTAACACACACATGCAATTTCTAAATATAACTATATGCTTGCTATACAATTAAACATGGAAAAACTAAAAAACAACAAGATTAAGTCTAACAATGGAGAGGTGAACCCAGCTGGTTCGCTGTGGCGCTGAGGGATCAGAAGATCTAGGTGATGAGCATCATCAATGTCGACGCGATGGCGGACAAGCTGTCTATCATCTTCGAGCGTGGGCTGTTGGGCATCTACCATGACTGGTGCGAGTCCTTCAGCAGCTACCCAAGGACCTACGTCCTCCTGCACGCCGACCACCTCTTTTCAAAGATCAAGGACATGTGAGCCACCATCTCAATGGCCTTACGGCGGTATGATACTTACTTGACATGGTGATCATTTGGAAACTTGTTTAGGTGCTCCATGCTACCGCTGGTCATGGAGGTGGACGGGATCATGGGGCCAGGAGGCAGCGTCATCGTGCGTGATGAGTTTAGCGCCGTCGACGAGGTGGAGAAGCTCTTGATATCGCTTCAATGTAACGTACGTCTTACCTTCTCCAAGAACGACCAGGGGGTGCTCTATGTCGAGAAGTCAGATTGTTGGCCAGAGATGCTCACCGATCCATCGTTTAACTACTGGAAACAGGAATATTCCTATCGGTGGAGCAATTTTCCTGTCGGTTTTTTAATCGCCGACAGAAATAAGAATGTTCACTACTAGAGAAGTGGTATTTCATCCACTCCTTTTAGTACACATTCCAATTCAACCTAGTACTGAAAGTCGTCTGCAATGATCAGAAAAGAGAGAGAATGTCGTGGGTAGCCGCAACTGGTACTAATAAAGAGTTTTAGTACCGGGTTAGGAGACCGCCTAGTACTGAACTTATCAGTATCAGTCGGGGTACCCAACCGGTACTAAAAGCTTACGCATTAGTACTGGTGGGCACACCAACCGGTGCTAATAACTTTAGCATCGGGTGGTATCCCAAACCGATATTAAACCTTTCTCCTAATGTATCTAATATCCCCAAAAATCCCATGTTCCTCATTTCTACCTCTGTTCTTCAGTTCTTCTTTCGCTCGTACGACCAGTTCAGGGTTTAGGGTTTAGCCCAACTAACCGCTCATCGGTGATTTAGATCGGGCAACGACGTAGCAAGCCTCCCAAGTGGTGTCACTGGATATCGTGCTTTCAGCAGTAGGCCCACCACCACCAGGGTACGTTGTTTTACTCATTTTTAGCTATTTTAGGGTTGATTGAACACTGCATTATGAGATGTTGTTATTTGGTCGATCTGTACTGCAAATGCTATGTATAGTTATAGTAATCCCTGTTAACAATCTTAGTACTGTCATGCACATGTGATTTCTATTTTTGTGCCAGTCGATCAGTATGCACTCACTCAAATATGCAATAGAAATGTTGCATCTTTAGTACCGGTTGTGCAATACATCTTAGTTTAATTTACAAATATAAGTGACATAATGCAGATGAATATGTATGTGGATTAGTTCATCAACTTTTGTACAATCTCAAGTGAAATTGGTTTGACAATTATCTATTTTAGGTGCCGACCTATGATCCAAATGATTGCCTTCTAAAAGTCAGTCATTGATAAAGGCATCACATCGTATGTATATACATTGTATTTTCTATTTATGTGGTAACAAAATCATAACAAATTGATGTGATATTATCTTACTGTTCTAGTTTCTACCAAAAAGCTTCATCAATTATCATAGCATTTATGAGGGTGACACTCTTGAGATATCAACAAAAGATGGCTACACCAATATGATCAAGGTTTAAAACTGTGGAGGCAGCTTATGTCTGAGTAAAGGGTGATGTGCATTTTCTGACCAAGTCTTCCTAGTAGAAGAGGACTTTGTGGTACTAACAATGGGAGCCTCTCTGTTCGCTAGGGCTACCATTTTCAATAATTATGGTGAAGAGAAAGCCTCACAAGCCATAAGAGTAGACTCAATTGATAGCGGTATATATAACGAACTCACATTACTTATTATACATACATGCCTATTTTGTATATGTACTTACCATCTTTTTTATAATGGCAGATGACGTTATTGGATCTACACGACTAGCTAGAAGAAGGGGAAACAGAAATCTAGATAAGACGACACCGACCAACTGAAACCCATCTGTTTTTTTGTAATCTAACAGATCTAATGGCAGAAAGGTATCTCCTTCAAGACATCTCGGCTATGACATCCTCCGGTACTCAAGAAAAACAGGATGGTAAGCACTTTACACATGTTACAATTGCAAACATCTATACCTATATGCACTTGACTCGGCTAACTAGCTGCTGAAATATTTTATTGTAACAGTACTTTTCAAGGCAATATTGTGAGAAATACGTCACACCTCACCTATACCAACAGACTATAGAGATCCAAGTGACAGCAGCAGGAGGCACACCGGTTCCAATTATAGTGCATAAATCGATAGATAGGCGCTGTTACCTGACGGCTAGTTTTGGCCATTTTCTGCAAGCCAACGAGATAGTTGTCGGCACAATTTGTACTTTTCATTTTCACATTAGCAATGATGCACTAGAGGCAACTATGTATGTACTTTAACTTTCTAGCTTAGAACAACATCTGTTATGTGGTATAAATTATTGGTACCTACTGTGATTGGCTAAAATGAAACTGTCTTATGTCGCTCTTTGGTGTACATCTCAAGTGAAATGAAATAAAATTAGTTGTAAAGAATTTCGAGTGAAATAAAATCCAAATTATTCTAAAAATGTCAAGTGATGTGAAATCCAAATTAGGTTTGACATATTTGAAGTGAAATGAAATCTAAATTATTGTGAAAAATTTCAAGTGAAGTGAAATTCAAATTAGTTGTGAATAATTTCAAGTGAAATATAATGCAAACTAGATGTGAAGAATTTTAAGTGAAATAAAATCCAAATTAGTTGCGGAGAATTTCAAGTGAAATGAAATTCAAATTAGTTGTGAAGAATTTTAAGTGAAATGAAATGCAAATTAGTTGTGAATAATTTCAAGTGAAATGAAATGCAAATTAAATATCAAGAATTTCAAGTGAAATGAAATTCAAATTAGATGTGAAGAATTTCAAGTGAAATGAAATTCAAATTTGTTGGGAAGAATATCAAGTAAAATTAAATACAAATTAGTGCTGGGTTATATATAAATCTGTGCTTTTTTCAGGAACATCTATCTTTACTATTGGTTTTATTTATAGCTCGGTACTAAAGGTATCTCTAGTACCGGGTTGTAAATAAAACTGGTACTAAAGATACTGATAAAAAAAACACAGATTAGTTGTGGAGAATTTCAATTGAAATAAAATCCAGATTAGTTGAGGAGAATTATAAGTAAAATAAAATCCAAATTAGTTGTTGAGAATTTCAATTGAATTGAAATACAAATGCAAATTAGTTGTGGAGAATTTCAAGTTAAATAAAATCCAAATTTATTGTGAAGAATTTCAATTGAATTGAAATAAAATGAAAATTAGTTGTGGAGAATTTCAAGTGAAATGAAATCCAAATTAGTTGTAGAGAATTTCCATTGAAATGAAATTCAAATTAGTTGTAGAGAAATTCAACTGAATTGAAATAAAATACAAAGTAGTTGTGGAGAATTTCAAGTTAAATGAAATCTAAATTAGTTGTGAAGAACTTCAATTGAAATGAAATAAAATCTCAATTAGTTATGTAGAATTTCAATTGAAATGAAATCCAAATTAGTTGTGAAGAATTTCAATTGAAATGAAATCCAACTTAGTTGTGGAGAATTTCAATTGAAATAAAATCCAGATTAGTTGCGGAGAATTTCACTTGAATTGAAATAAAATGCAAATTAGTTGTAGAGAATTTCAAGTTAAATAAAATCCAAATTAGTTGTGAAGAATTTCAATTGAATTAAAATGAAATGCAAATTAGTTGTGGAGAATTTCAGGTATAATCGAAATTAGATGTGGAGAATTTCAAGTGAAATGAAATTCAAAATAGTTGTGGAGAAAATCAACTAAATTTAAATGAAATGCAAAGTAGTTGTGGAGGAGAATTTCAATTGAAATAAAATCCAAATTAGATGTGGAGAATTTCAATTGAAATGAAATGAAATCCAAATTAGTTGTGTATAATTTTAATTGAAATGAAATCTAGATTAGTTGTGGAGATCACCGGGCATATTGCCGAGACCTCCGAAGCACCATTGGCTAACCTCCAAAGGCTACTCTAGGTGTGCCGAACCATGAGCTAGGCATGCCATGGCCACATCATCAGGAGGAGGTTTGTCCTAGAGCATGAGGGTCCCTAGATGTCTTGGCATGACTATCCTCGGTATCGACGTCTGTTGTTCGCTTTGGCCGACATGGGCCACACGGAGGCATGCTTTATCTGGGGCATGTATATGGCATTTGGTGTAGGGCCGCCGTCGTAGGGTTCTCAACTGCTGCGTACGTTCGCTGAGGATGGAGACAAGATGGCTGTCTATTTGCTCGCCCTCATCGAGTATAACCATGAGAAAACCACAACCGAGCTCATGTTGTGGCTCATAAGGCTGGTGAAAGGCAAGGCGGTGGACAAGGTGGCTTCCATCGGTGACATGCGTAGGAGGATCACCAACGAGCAATACTGGTATCTTCATGAACGCATGGTGGACTGGGTCCATCGTGTAGTGCACGGGTGGTATGATCTAGAACTTAGCACAATAGTGATGCCACACTTCTGCACGACCGGCGGCTGTGGCGACTACAAAAACCCTAGGCTTCAGAACTTGCTCTCCTTCTACAGCGAGGAATGTAGAATCAAGCACGAGTGCCATCTGTTCTTCTCGCATAAGCAAGCACTGCCCTATTATGGTTAAATTGTTGTAATTAATTAGCTATTGTATAGTTTGAACTTTTATATTAGCCACTACTTAAATGAAGTGGAGTAGTACTTAACTTAATGATGTCCATTGATTATGTGAAATGCGGTGTGATCATCACAAGTGAAATTTAAGTTCATTTTATAAATTTTAGTTCAAAAAAGAAGTCTAAAAACTTCATACAGTGTGACGATCGCTACAGTCGCTTGCGTCTATAATGAGGTTTCGCGCCCGTCTCTCCTCGATCGAAAACCCCATTGAACTTTAGTACCAGTTCTAGTAGTAAGCCAGTACTAATAATGGAGCAGTTGGCTATGGCGTGTGTCTCCTCGTTATCTGTGCCCACCCAAATTTAGTACCGGTTTATAATGTTAACTGGTACTAATAGGCGAAAGTTTCACGTGCCCATCTCTTCAGGACCTGAGCCCGTCGCATTTTAGTACCAGTTTGTCTCCACAACAGGTACTAAAGACATGACTATATTAGGAGGGCCATATACTCCGTTGTTTCATGTACTACTTTCTTTCCTTCTTCTTCTTTACCGACTTGCCGTCCGTTGTTCTTTTGCTTCGGTAAGTCCGCTTTCGTTTTATTCATGTTGTTCACCTTTAGCACTATATTTTGTTCGTCTTACATTTTATTTATGTGTTCAATCATGTCGTCTCACTCCACATCGTCTTTATGGTTATGGACGTCCGAGGAGGACTTCTCGACGACCACCAATAACTCGTACATTGCATGGGTTGTGCAGGCCCAGGAGTATTCAGAGCCTGCTAGGGTCCTCTAGGCCAAAGACGACGCCATCTGGACTAGAAACTTGGTAGAGCAAGACTCTGACCATTCGAACGCCGGTGCTGCTGGCGCCGACACAATGCTAGATGACACCGTCGACAGCGCTCCTTGGTAGGACATCAGTGGCAGTGGCGGCAGCAGCAACGGTGGCAGCGGTAGCGGTGGTGGCGGCAGCGATAACATCAAGGGCATCGACAGCGATGGCACCGACAATGACGACACTAGCAGCGACGACGACAGCAGCGATGATGACTGCTACGATGATGGTGGCAGTGACGTCTACAGTGGTGGCTCGGCATGGTGTAGCGGCGATGGCGGCAACGACATTCATAGTGGCGGCTCAGCATGGGGCAGCGGTGATGGCGGCAGCGACGATGTCCGCAGTGGCAGCTCAGCATGAGGCAGCGGCAACACGAGTAGTATATAGTGTGTATATTTATATGTATGTAATAGCTATGTGGATATATGTCTATATAATATATATATATATATATGTACATATATATATATGTAAATATAAATATATATATTTGTACATATATCTATGTATAAATATATATATATATTTGTACATAGATGTAAATATACCCTATATTATATATATATAAAGTGATAACTTTTATACTGTGTTCTCCTGTTTTGTCGAGTGAAATGAAACGAAAAATTGCTTACGATGCAAATTAAACGAAAAAAATAGCGTAAATTAAATTAAACTTTACCTGATTACATCAGATAGAAAAAATAAATTAAACTTTACCAGTTATCTATCAACAGACGAGAATTTAGCATAAATAATTAAAATTAAAATAATGTTCATCTTTACTAGTTAACTAAGATCATAGTAGATAACAATTGAAAAAACTATGTATTTAGTATTGACTGAAAAGTCAAGCCGACACTAAAGTTATGGATTTTAGTACCAGCTGTGCATCTCAGTTGGTACTAATGCATGGAAAATTAGTCCCAGTTGAGTTTTCCACCCAAGACTAGATAAGTGTATTAGTACCGGTTGAATAACCGGCACTAATGTGCCACCCCTTTAGTCCCGAATGGACAGTACCGGATCAAAAATCAGGACCAAATGGGGGTTTTCAACCGGTATTAATGCCGCGTTCTGTAGTAGTGGTTTTCCGTCAGTTTGTGGCTTACCATAAGGGAAAATCATTTGGTCTAACGAGTTTTCAATTGCTGACAGGGAAATTGGTTAATGGATTGACGGGTGAAAAGAACCGATAGGAAAATACTCTATTTCTGTGACTGTTTTTAAATTTCTGATAGGAAAATTACGAAATAACAGTAAATGATGTTGTTTCTTTGAGGGTTCTAGAGTACCGATAGGAAAATTGTCAAAAAAATCAGTCTGTCCGCCTTCGCGCGCTCATTTTCAATCAACACGCCAAAAAATCACAGTAAAATCTCCCTACTTCCAAAAACCCTCCATAATTTCCCCTTTTCCCTCCTACTGCCGCCCTCTCCCTGCGCTCTTCGCCCCTTCTGCCCAGCCCTCCCCAGCGCCGCTGCCAGGGCCGGTGATCTCCCCCTCGTGCCGCCACTAGGACCAGTGACCTCCCCGGCGCCGGCACGCCGTCGGCACACCGCCATACCTCTCTCGACCCCCCGTGCCTCCCCCGCACCCTAGAGCCCCCGTCTCTCCCGTGCCTTGGCGCCCCCCATCTCCCCCGTGCCACAGGCGACCACCCCACGTCTCCGGTGCCATCGCCCCCCAACCCCCGCGCCGGCGTGCCACCGTACCTCCCCTAGCGCCGTGCCTTCGGAGCCCCCTGTCTCCCCCATGCCTCGGCACCCCCCATCTCCCCCACGCCGCTGGTGCCCTCGAACCCCCATGCCACAAGGCCTCTCCTAGCCCCCACGCCTCCGGCGCCCTCCGTCTCCTCCTTGCGTCCGGCGACCACCCCGCGCCACTGACGACCTGCACCCCCGTCGTCGGTGAGTCAGTTGAAACTTTGTTCACAGATTGAATGTGCAACTCACTTGTATATTCTTGTTAGCTTATGCTAGGAAAGCTGGGGATGCAAGATATCTGTAAGTAATTTTTTCCCAAGACCAATTCCAAACCTTGAAAAATTCGTCTTCCTCCAAATCAATTCTCTGATTCAAACTTTGGTTCCTAACTAATTCACTCCAAGAATAATTTTTATCTCTACACCAAAAATACTATTCATCCTCCGACAAAACTATTCACCACAATTAGATCCCAAATCAATCTCCGAACCAAATCTTGGGAAATCACTATTCATAATATGAAACTACCATCCCTAAATCAGAAGAAACAAAGCGTGGTACTCTTACTCAAATGCCTAGAACACCTCAGTCTGAAGATACTATTCGAAAACCAAAAACACTATCTATTGTCCAAAAATCACCAATTCACTTCTTTTATCATTGTCAACCCACATAGGCATATGTATACATATATATATATATATATATATATAACATATGTATACATCGAAATAGATCATCACACCAAATCAAGTTCATCTACTATTCCTCGCCCGAAAATGCCGTTCCTCATCCAAAATACAAATCCCGACTTGTAATTTCTCTGAATACTTGATTCAAATCAAATTCTATTTCAAACCAGAATTTCCTTGATTCAAACCAAACTCAAATCAAAACCCATATTGATTTGCCGGGTTTTCGCTTTAATCAGCATACACGTATTCCCGTGCTCAGCATACCGTCGCGCGCCACATGCGACGTGCCCAGCCATGCTGGCCACGCCTGCCTGCCAGGCTGACGAGGACATCACTTCATCGGATACACACATAGACCCTCCACAAGGTCCAATAACAAGAGCACATACACGACAACTTAATTATGAGGTGAAATCGTTTCTTGGTATAAATGGTGTTTCTTTTGAGAATAGACCGCTACCTAATATTAGTGATGTTTTTATACTTAGGAACCTTGGATTGGATCAGCAAGGAGTCATTTGTACCCCAAGTCAAGCCGGAGATCAAGTGTACCACGTCGTAATATCCAGTTCGGCCTCCTGAGACAGCACTGACTTCAAACGGGTGTGGAGCCTTCATGCGAACTCCGATTTGGATGATCTTGGACTTCATGGAAAGCTTATTTCTTCCTCTTTCAAACGCAACTGGCCTCATGTCAAAATTCATCCCGAGTCAACGGGAATCGTCGAAACAAGACAGTACTATTGCTAAAACCGAGTTAAACTTGGGCCTCGGGCCTTGTAATAGATTAGGCCCATCTCGGGTGCACCTCTTTCCACCTCCACGAACTTGATCACGTCCCTGCCTCTATTTTCCTTCATAAATAGCTCTGTACACCCCCTAGATCAATTGGGTTTTGTTTAGTTGAATACTCGCAAGTTCTGCAGTTCATCTTGTCTCTAGTCCTCGGTCGTTTGGTCGGCGACTATAGATTCAGAGCCCCAATAGTTTGTGTGTTGATTTGCCGGGTCGATTAGATCTACCACTTCAATCTCAACTATTCATTCATGCTTATTTACCTATTTGCAATATTGAGATTGTATCTTACCTTGTTCTTGCAGCGTTCTCTCGTTTGCATTGCAGGAACACGTCAACCGCGCGTCACGGTTGGCACGACATCGCTTGTGGTGTAGCGATTGCACGGCGTCCTGGACTTGTTCTGGTTGGTAGCTACTTCGTCAACGTCGCATTCGATCAAAACGAGAGTTATCCCCCTCACCAAAAGATCGGGCCATAAGAGAGAGCATCATCAGTTGGTATCAGAGCCTTCGTTGATTGGTGAGGATTTTAGTTTTGCAATTTTATTTCATCTACCCATCGTCTACCATATAGCCGCACCACTGTTTCCCTTCACCAAACCTTAGTTTTGAGCCTCGCAATTTTTCTTTTAGTTTTGCTTTATTGAGTTTTAATCCGTCATTGTGTTGAGTGCTGGTTTTAGCTCTAGATTAGTCTTGGTTTTGAGTCTTGCAAGTTTTCATGTGCCAAGCCAATTGCTGCTGCTACTGTGCGCTAGTTTTTGTGTGCTGCTGTTCTGCACGAAGGAGAGAAGAGAGAAAGTCCAGAAGTCTGATTCTTTGATCGTTCTGTTTACCGAAGAAAATCTGCGTAAAAGAAGGAGTCTGTTTGCATGCAGGAGACCTGATTGGTTAAACCTGCGTAAAAGAAGGAGTCTATTTGCATGCATGTACGAGATTACCTCTTCTGTCCAGCCAGCCACTTCTCTCTAATTATTGCGCACACATGCAAGCTATTTTCATTATTTAATTCCTTCTTTTAGTCCATACACATATATTTATTTCTTAGATCCATTCAATCATATTTTTTAGTCTGTGAGTCAGTTTGTAATCTTTATTAACCGGCTAATTTCAGTTCTAGCCGCCGTTTGATATTATAAAAAAAAGGCAGAAAGGTGTTTTAAAAAAAAAAGCCGCACCAAAAAAAAATCAAAAAAAGTGTGGAATTTTCAGAATTGTTGGATTTATTGGTGAGCTCTATTTGGTAAAATCGAATTGAGTCCAGTCCGAGTGTTGATCACTTGTTTGCTTGAGCTAGGATTGAGTCTAGGCTAGGCCAGCAACTTCGACTAATATTTTGGACTATTATTCAATTTTGAATTTCTGATTGATCTTTGCTATTCCTTGTGATATATTTGAGCCTACCAAGATCCACATACTACTAACCTTTACAGGTCCGGCTTTGCAATCGCTACTCTCATCAAGTGTGTCTTTGTGTCACGAACCAGCCACGGTGATTGACCTGTTTTTGCATTCTAGCTGAATACTATAAGAACTTGGTGAATGCTTGAGTGTTGAGTGACTTTAAAAGCTCCACATATTTGTAGACGGTTAGGAACTAATAAATTTGTGAGTTTCTTTTCTATTTACTAACGATGTCAGGTTCAAGTCATGACCAGCCTACACTTGAGAATCTTGACCATAAGCTAAAGGGAATGGAGAACTGATACGAAGAGATGATGCGGAGCAATCAATCATACAGGGAAAGTACAGATACTCTTTTAAAAACCTTGAGCGAAAGCCTTGTAAAAATAGTGGATCAAATAGAAAAAATGAATCAATCACATAACCAGTTAACTGAAAACATCCAGAATATTAATCTAGGACATGAAAATATTGTGCGTCGTATTGGTTTACTTGAGGTTGCAGGTGACGAAGGTGCAGGTGCTAATGCTCATCATCAACAAGGATATAATGATGAAGATGAAGATAAACAATCCACCGCTGATGATGAAGAGGAGAGTGTTGGGAATAGAAGACGACGCCCAGCTAGGAATCATGAAGACCCTTTATCTAAGGTAAAATTTACTGTGCCTTCTTTTGATGGTAAGTTTGAGCCTTCAGTTTATCTAGATTGGGAGCTAGCTGTGGAGCAAAAATTTTCTTGTTATGATTTTCCTAATGATAAGAAAGTTAGAGCTCCTAGTAGTGAATTTACCTCATTTGCATCGTTGTGGTGGAATGATATTTGTACTAGAGGACTTAGACCTAGAACATGGGATGATATGAAACGTACAATGAGGTCTAGATTTGTTCCTTCGTACTATGCTCGTGACATGCTGAATAAATTACAACTTTTAAGACAAGGTAACAATTCTGTAGAAACTTATTATCAAGATATGATGATTGCTTTATCCCGTTGTGGTTTAGAAGAATCTGAGGATGCTAGAATTGCTAGGTTCTATGGTGGTCTTAACAGAGAGATTCGGGATATTCTTGATTATAAAGATTACAATAATATGAATAGATTATTCTATTTTGCTTGCAAAGCTGAAAGAGAAGTGCAGGGACGCAGTAGGTATAGGAGTTCTTTTGCAGGTGCTACACCTACACGGCAGCCGACATCACGTCCATCTTCAAGCACTGGCTGTCCACTTGTTTCTTCCTCTCGGCGTGCTACTACTTCTCCTACATCTGCGCCATCCCGTGCTCAAGAGATAAGCAAAAATACTTCAGTTCAGACCCCAACCAAGAGTGCAACTTCAGTTGCTTCCACAGGGCGTTCACGTGATATTACATGTCACAAGTGTCACGGCATTGGACACATGGCGCAAGATTGTCCAAATCAGCGAGCTCTACTTGTCAAAGATGATGGTGAGTATACTTCTGCTAGTGATTGTGATGATGAATATGCTTTAGCTGCCACTAACCATGCAGGAGAACACGATGATGATGACGTTGAAGAAGAGCATTTGAGTGCCGAGTTGCTAGATCAGTATCCTAGCCTTATTGTGCAGCTTATACTTAGTGCTCAAGAGAAGCGTGAAGATCAAAACCAACGTCACAATTTGTTCCAAAGTAAATTTATTGTCAAAGGACATACTGTCAAAGTGATCATTGATAGCGAGAGTTGTAACAATTTAGCAAGTGAGGAGATGGTCAAGAAGCTTGGTTTGACTACCCATCCACATCCACGACCTTATCATATTCAATGGTTCAATACATGTGGTAAGATGAAGGTAACCTGTATGATTAAGATACCGTTCTCTATGGGTTCTTATCATGATCAAGTTGAGTGTGATGTTGTGACTATGCAAGCTTGTTCTATTCTTTTAGGCCGACCATGGCAATATGATAGAGAAGTTGTTTTTGATGGTAGGACCAACACATATAAA
>KE373190.1:281133-324029 GCA_000418225.1 Zizania latifolia
ATGTTAAAATACAAAGGTAGGATTTTTAAATAATAAATAATAAAATTTAAAATAAAAAGTTAGCAGGTATTAATAATAAGTTGTATTCATTTGATTAACGGTTTACGCTTTATGGTTTATGGTTTAGGGTTTAGGGTTTACGGTTTATGGTTTAGGGCTTAGGGTTACGGTTTAGGGTTTCGGGTTTACGGTTTAGGATTTACGGTTTAAGGTTTAGGCTTTACTGTTATGGTTTAGGGTTTAAGGTTTAGGGTTTGCGGTTTAAGGTTTAGGGTTTAGGTTTTAGGGTTTATGGTGTAGGCTTTAGGGTTACGGTTTAGGGTTTGGGGTTTACGGTTTACGGTTTAGGGTTTGCGGTTTAAGGTTTATGGTTTACGGTTACGGTTTAGGGTTTAGGGTTTAGGATTTAAGATTTAGGGTTTACACTTTACGTTTTAGCCTTTTTAATAATAAATGTTAAAATATAAAAGTAGCATTTTTTAACGATTGACGCTTTAGGGTTTACGGTTTATAGTTTGCGATTTAGGGTTTAGGGTTTGGGGTTTGCGGTTTGGGTTTAGGGTTTGTGGTTTGCGGTTTAGGGTTTACGGTTTGCGGTTTAGGGTTTAGGGTTTACGGTTTGTAGTTTAGGGTTTAGGGTTTACAGTTCATGGTTTAGGGTCTAGGGGGTTTAGGGTTTACTGTTTAGGGTTTATAGTTCATGGTTTAGATTTAAGGTTACGGTTTAGGGTTTATGGTTAATAATAAATAATAAATATTAAAATACAAAGGTAGCCTTTTTTAATAATAAATAATAAATGTTAAAATACAAAGGTAGCCTTTTTTAATAATAAATAATAAATGTTAAAATACAAGGTAGCCTTTTTAATAATAAATAATAAATGTTAAAATACAATGTAGCCTTTTTTAATAACAAATAATAAATGTTAAAATACAAAGGTAGCATTTTTTAATAACAAATAATAAATGTTAAAATACAAAGATAGTCTTTTTTAATAATAAATAATAAATTTTAAAACAAAAATGTAGTAGGTATTCATAATAAGTTTAAAAATATATTTCAGTGCCAGGTTCTAGATAGAATCAGCACTGACAACATATCAACGCGGTTGCATATAGAACTAGCACTAATATATAGAACCGACACTGATAGTTTTTTCACTATCGGTTCTATATAAAACTGTAATGATAGTGTACTATCAGTGCCGGTTCGTTTATACAACCAACAGTGACAGTGTTCCTTTATAAGTCGTTGTGGACTTAGCTGTTTTTTCCCATCCGCATTTGTCTCCTCACCCGACCGCCGTCTCCGCCGTCTCCTCCTACGCTCATGCGACCGCCGTCCAGCCGTCTCCGCCTCCGCCCTTCCAGCCACCACCGACTCCACCCATCCGTTCGCCTTCCCCAACGTCGCATCCAACCATTCGGCCGCCTCCACCCTTCCATCCGACATCGACTCCTATCTGCAAGCGGTGAGCGCCTCCTCGAATGCATTTCTCCCATGGCGTTTTAATCGAGTAGTGCTCCGGTGTTTCTGCTCCATGTAGGGTTTGGTTGTGTCAATGCGTGTTGTAATGCTGCCGCATGAGGTAATCGGCAGAGTCCCTGCACAAGGGAAGGCTTAACGGTTTGGGGTTTTGGTATGTGGTGGAATCGGCGGAGTAATCCATGGGATGTTGGGATTTTTTTGGTATGCTTATGACCTGCTCGGTAGTTTGCATTGTTGTCTGGATAGTTCAAAATAGCTTTCATTTCTCAGACCTGACATGTATCAAACAGGTGTAGTTTATAGTGGTGATCTAGACACTGTTAGGGAATGTAGATGCTACGCTAGCTATAAACAAAACTTTTTTACCGCACACACCAGAAAACCTTGCTTAAAGAGGGACCATAGATCGTTATCACTTGACGCGCGGAGCAACGGAAGAAGTGTTGGAGTAGCAAGCCGATCCAATACGCGCGCACCAATGTGGTCAGGAAGCCGATCAGCGTCATTAGGAGGTAGCCGATCAATGTGCTCGAGAGCTGATCAACGTCGTCGGGAAGCAGCCGATTAACGTCGCCGGGAGATGGACAATTCGATCGGGAAGTCCTCGCCTAAACTCAAGCTGATAATGCCGCCAATTTGATCAGTGACACCGGTGTCGATGCGAAGCAGAATAGCAATGCCTCTACTGGTATCCACACAGCTGGGGTGGGAACGTCGGCCGGTGATGTACTAGCACCCGGGCGATCGACGAGGTGGTCGGGCTCGGGAGAGACGACGACGACTAGGGGTTTGTGGTGGCTAACAGATTAGTACGCACCAAAGGCATACCCTGTATGAGCCCTCGCCCTTATATTTATAGACATCCTAGCTTGGGCCCTTCTAGACCCAACCAGGACTCTACTTGGATCTCTATTCGATCTATTCAGATCTCTATCCAAACCGTTTGAATCTCTGTCCAAATTGGGCCCAATTCGAATCCTATTCGAATCAAGTGTTCCAACCCTTTAAGTGTGTGACCCTGTAGGTTCACGTATAGCACTACCACAGAAAATCACTTTAGTGACGGGTAATAACATATATTAGTGACGGGTATGTCCCTCGTCACTCTTATCGCGTCAGTAAAGCCCTATCATTAGTGATGGTTAAACACCCATCACTAAAGGGTCCCTCCAGGTTCACGTCATGTCCGGCATGACCTCTTTTAGTGACAGGTGAACATTGTGACCCATCACTAAAGGGCACACTATAGTGACGGGCGACACTTTCCACCCATCACTATAGGGTACCTTTAGTGACGGGTCTCAATGGCTACCCGTTACTAAATAGGGTCATGCTAGACGCGACGTGAAACTGGAGGGACCCTTTAGTGATGTGGCATAATGGATACCTGTCACTATAAGGAACCTTTAGTGACGGGTATTTATTTAGACCCGTTACTAATGTTATGATCATATTGTAAAAAATAAATTTTTTAGGCTACATTCTAAATCAAAGCCAGGATTTGGCAGCCAACATTGTACATTACAAACAATATAGAATTAATCATAGAATGCCATCATCACAAATTGTATTGCATAAACAAAACATACATCACAAATTGTATTGCAAACATCATAGATTTTATCAAATGTTATAAGTCATTACATCACAAGTTCACAACCAATAAACATTAATTCTAGGTATAATGGAAAGCGCCTCCCAGTTTGATGACATGGTCCATAAGGAATGACACTAGCCATGAACGGATGGCCTGCAAGTCATTCTCGCTGAGATTACCTTCAGGTATGTTGAATTCCTGCAAATTGAGTTTTTTACATTAGTCAATGTTTACATAAGTGAAACGTAAATTCAACATAGCAACGAAGTACATGGTAATATCTTACGTCAGGTGATCTAAGATCCGCTATCTTTAGGGCCAACATCATATGGTGTGCGACATAAAACCCGTATTGGTTTCTAGGAGGTTGAGTGTAGCACTGTTATGAAAATACACGATTAGTTTGGATGACACATTTAAATTGGAAAAGGCAAATATTTAGAGACTTACCGGCACTGCGGTTTTATGCACCAACTGTCGGCGTTCCTTTACGTTTGATGTCCTAAGACTGACACCGAAAGCTCTGTAACGAGATACAAGAAAATTGAGTTAAGCGAGAACAGGTTAAAGGTTGAACTTGTAGTAATAAAATGAAGAAAACCTTACTCATCGATTATACTTCTGATTATCAAGTAGTCTCTCTCGGTGCGATCGCCATTCAGTCCCAACGGTCTTGCCGGGTCAATGTACCATATAATGTTCTACTTAGGAGCGAAGAGTAGCAGGACATAAGTCCATTCAAGTGGTGTATGTCCATTATAAATTGTTCTCTTGTGGTGCAATGGGAGAATAACTTAGGTGGTCAACGCATGAATCCCTATCATTCTCGATGGTTGCTATTGCTAACAGCTGTGGGTCAAGAAATTTGAATGGTCACTTCTTGCATTCTTGCCACATTAGCCTACAGATATAAAAGAGTAATTAATACCACATAATTACATGTCGACTTTAATTGAAAGACTAGGTTAAGTGACTTACAATGTCCAGCACCGTAGCAAGCTGACGTCGAGAGCATCCATATTGAAAAGATCATAAAGATCCTCGAAGCAAAGCAAAAAAATAGTCGTCGATGGCCCAGAAATTCGGGTGCTTGTACACTATAGGAACTGAACTTTTATTGTTGTTGCAGCCAGTCAGGTAGAACTGATGTAGGCCTATTACGGCTTGCCCAGTCTTCCTTAGCTGATCTTGAGTAAGCAGAGGCTTGCCAACTTGGTACTTAGGATGTGCCTGTATCTAGGTTGACACCACATTAGGCTTTGTAATATTTTTGGACTTTCTGCCAGTGGTCTTCTTTGTTTTGGTCTTTGTGACCGTTGGCTTCTTAGGCAGTGGCACAGCGGTGGCACTTTTACCTTGCTCGACAGGTGCAGCAAGAGGTTGAGCAGCAGGAGGTTGAGCAATAGGAGGTTGAAAAGTAGGAGGTTGAGCACGAGCCTGGCTTGTAGAAGTCTTAGCATCGATGAAAATATTCAGCCGGTTTCATTGTGCCCTTGTTTATAATGCATCGCGTAGAGTGTTAATTTCATCATTCGGAGGAATAGGCAGTGTGGTGTCTTTTACGTAGGGGTGCACAAAATCAATAGACACCACTACATATCCCTCCCTTATTGGCACAGTGTGTAGCTCATGCTGATATGGGTAGACCACACCTCTTGCCACCTCAATCTGATACCCCACAGGCTTTAAGATAAGCTTGTACGGGGTTGGTTCAGTTAGTCAGTCAATCGTGTCTTGCATACCGCTGCAAGATTGTGGGATCACTTTTGGTCGTTGCTGCTTGACCTCTCTTAAAGCATAGCTGCTCTTTCTGACACATACATAGCTAACCAATGTAGGTTGATCTAGAAGGACGATACCCTGTAGAGCTAAGTTTCTCACGATATCTGCATTTAGATCCTTCTTGATTCTCTACGACAGCGCTTCCACATCGATTCCCATGGACCTTATTCGCTTCTTGTACATGTCAGCATTGTCCAGGAAACCAAGCTTTCAGCCTTGTGAGCTAGAGATGCCCCGCACACGAGCAGGGTGCTCTGGGTTACCGAGAGCACTTGTTAGCTCATCCTGCTCCCACACGGCAATGAAGGATCCTTGTGACACCTGCATGGCTAGATCTCTGACCTTCTGAGCCACTGACTTTGCTTCGCTCGAGGTCCTTAGAAACGATTTTGCTCTACTGAAAAACTATTGCCATGGATTTTCTTTAACCTCGTTGGCCATCTTGGCATCTTCAGCCAACCATTTATCTTTTATCCCCACGTAACCAGTTGTGCTAAGGTTGTGGGGTAGCTTATTCTTAGCCCAGAGCTCTTTCTTGGCAGAGCTTTCTGCCTTGAACTCAACTGAGCTCTTCATCTTGACAAATTGGTCTCAGTCCTCCTTTTCAGGTACAGGTATTTTGTGAAGGGCTCGAGGTCTTTGGCGACAAAGTTTAAAACAAGGTTGCTTTTATGAGACCTCCATAGCTTGGATATCATCTTCATCGTGGTCCTTAAAGTTATCGACTTTGTATTCTCGAGAAACTCGAGGAAATTATTGATCCCGTCGTTGAAGAGTGTAGTCTTCCGCTCTTGACTGAGATCACTGAATTTCCTCAGGGTCAATGGGACCCTCTCCCATGCAATAAGTCCTGCAAGCTTCCTCAGCTGTTGCCAGGCTCCTTTATCTGTTGGCAGGCCATCACTGTCAACCGCCTTGACGGTTAGCTTGTTTATCAGCCACTTTGCTTGTGTCCTTGGCTTCTTGATTGCTAGCTCGACCTCGTCGATGGAGTTAGAAGACCTGGCAGAGGAATAGATAGACATCTAAACATTAAGAGAAGGGAGACCTTAATGTTTCAATAGAAAAAATGTATGATCGAACGATGCTAGACTTTGGGCACTAATAGGCAAGGATAGGTCCTAAATCCCATCCGGGGATTTGCGGCCCACGTAGCTGGACCCCGTGGTTCCGTATGGTTCTAGAGAGAATTTTAGCAGCATCTCCCCATTGTTCTCTAAATACACGTGTCGACTTGGGGTCAAGAGGGTTGTATATCCGGAGAATAACAGGGCGACACTACCAAAACTCTCTCTAGAACCATACAGGACCACGTGGTCCAGCTACGTGGGCCGCACATCCTCGAACTGTCCAAAGTGCGTGGACAATTCGGGAGCGTCTTCCTATAAATATGACCAGTTGTCCGGTCATATTTATAATCCAGTTCTCCCGAACGGGAGATGACATAATCGGTTGCGCGACTCTAACTCATTTTTCAAAATCTATTTAGAATGAGGTAAGAAGCAATAGACTCTTGAAAAAACCAAATGAAATAATATGAATACTCTAAATACAATGAAATATGAATATAACATAGAACAATAATTTAAAAAGTGAAATAAAAAGAATGTAATGAGTATAATGTTATAATGGAGGTACATACAACATGAAATTTAATAACCATAGAAATGTAACATTGAACATGAATTTCTAAACAAAAACAATTTCTTTGTGACAACATAGACATAACCTATTTACGTTGAAC
The DNA here is from genome assembly GCA_000418225.1 of Zizania latifolia. Taxonomy (NCBI): domain Eukaryota; kingdom Viridiplantae; phylum Streptophyta; class Magnoliopsida; order Poales; family Poaceae; genus Zizania; species Zizania latifolia. The sequence continues at coordinate 287,746 of KE373190.1, forward strand.
ATGATTGCTCTCAGATGTCGGGTTGCCAACTTAATGGCCTCCTAGCCACTAAGCTATAATTTAATTCACATGTGTGTGTGATAACTAATTCATTAAGCAATAGTAGTAAGCAATAATAGTAAGCACGTAATGAAAGTCACATAATGAAAGAACATTGCATGAACAAAATATAGGAACAATAATATTAGCACATAATGAGAGATCATTGCATGAACAAACTTATGAAAACAAAAAATAAACCTAATTGTTACACACATCCTCATACTAATAGCCCTAGCAAATATTCACAAATTATCCATAAATCAACATATTTACAAATTATCCACAAAGCAACATATTCATAAATTATCCACATATTCACAAACTCACAAACCCTAGCCATGTCAGAGGAGGAGAAGGACCTTAGGAGGAGGAGGAGGATGCAACTCGAAGCAATGGCGAGTAGGGTCGGCCACGCATGGCGGAACGGAGCACGAGACGGAACATATGGCTAGGACAAAACAGTGGGGCTGAGATGGAGCACGACGAAGGCGATGGTGATGATAGCTAGGGTTAGGGTTGTGTGCGAAATAAAAGCGTGCGGTTCACTTCGTGGCCCGCCTATTTATAAGCGAGAGTCATCAGTGACGGGTGGTAGTTACCGCCCGTCACTAATAACTTTCCTCAGTGACTGGTGGTAGATACCACCCATTACTGATGAATTATCATCAGTGACAGGCGATAATTACCACCCGTCACTGATGATCAAGAGCACTTAGCACAACACTTGTGCGGTCACATATAAAAGTGACCGCACAAGTGTTGTGCCGATTGTTCAATGACGCTATGGATCAGCTTGTGTGGGATGAAGCCTGATCCGACACATCCACACGCCGGTGGATGCGCCGAGCTAGGCGACATCCACCACAAGCCACCATGGCCAAGAAAGAAGAGAAGTAGGAGAAAAGATTTTGATGTTCTGAAGTCTAAATACAGCCAGCCAGGATATTTAAAGGGGCTGCACTAATGGCAATGAATGTGCCATCTACTTATCTTTACTAACTACCTGAAGTTATGTGTTTTGCCAAATTATTAGTGATGGACAGCACGCAATGCCCGTCACTGTTGCTAAGTCATTAGTGACGGGCAAGAAGTACCGTCCGTCAATAATGACAAGTAGTAACGGGTGGTACTTGTGGTCCATCACTAATGACTTAGCAATAGTGACGGGCATTGCATGCCGCCCGTCACTAATAATTTAGCAAACCACTTGTCTAGATTTCAACTTATTGTCACAGATATGACTTGCCACAAAATTCCATTGCACGTATATTACACAAATCAGTATGACATGTACAAATCACTCACATCTTAGTATTTGAACTTCCATTCTATATATATAACTCACATAAGGACAAATGTTCACAAAATTATAATGAAGATTGATCAACATGACAGAACACTTGTACATAAATAATTTAACCTTTACACCTTCTGTTTTTTTACTTTCTTAACGTACAACCCTTTAGAATGGTCGGAGTGCAGGTACGGAGTCTTCTCATCTGGTTTAACCTGTGGCATAATTGTGGTGGTGAAAGGAGGTATGTCATCAAACTGATTGTACTTGTCCTCATCAACAACATTTTCAACACCCATAATCTGTCTTTTTCTAGCTAGGACAACATGAAGCTTCTTATTTATCGTATCAGGCATATAAAATACTTGAGCAACTTGTTTAGCGAGCACAAAAGGTTCTTCTTTATAGCCAACCTAAGTTAGATTGACACTAGTGAGTCCATACTTGTCGACCGTAATGCCTTTTGTTCCATTGACCCAGTGGCATCGAAACAGAGGTACCTTTAACCCTAGGTAGTCAAGTTCTCAAATCTCCTCTATCTGACCATAATATGTGCTCTTTATATTATTGTTATCACAGGCATCTATACGAATGCCACTATTCTGGTTTATGCTCTTGCTATCTTGATCAACTATGTAGAATTTATAACCGTTTACATGGTAACCTTGATATGTTGTAACAGTGTATATAGGGCCTGCTGCTTGCTGCCTGATCAATTTGCTCACTGGGGTTTTTGATCGTGTGATCTGATCTTGAAACTAGCTATTGAACCTTTTCATGTGTTGTTTTGCGATCTAAGCTTCGGTACGAGATGATTTCTCTACAGAAAGCATGTGATTGTGCTCAACGATATATGGTGACACTTCGCTTGATTGTTGCAACATGAGGAAATGAGCTTAGTCATATGCCTTTGGAGGAGGAGTGAGTGTTTGCTTGTCTAGGATTCCTTGACCTGCTAGTCTACCCTCATAGTGAGAGTGAGGCACATCAATTAGGTTGTCCGGGTCTATGTACTCGACACACCACTCTACTACCTGCTCGCTAGAGTAACCCTGTGCGATGCAACCCTCAAGTGAAGAACGGTTCCTAACATACTTCTTTAGAACACCCATGTATCTCTCGTACGGATACATCTGATGTAAGAAAACAGGCTCAAGAAAGAAAATTTCTTTGACAAGATGTGAGGTGAGATGTACCATAATATCAAAGAATAATGGAGGATAGTACATCTCAAGAAGAGAGAGAAAGTCAATAATTATTTTTTCTCTAGTTCTTCTAGCACTGTTGGGTTGAGTACTTTCTGTCCAATTGCATTGAAGAAAAAACACAAACCTATTATAGCCTCTCTTACCCACACCGGTAACATATTTCTTACTTCGACAATAATTATCTGAGTCAACATCACATAACAATCGTGAGTCTTCATTCCACCAACCATCTTAAGCTCCTTCTGGTTGATAAGTTTGCTGATATTTCATGAATAACCTGATGGAACTTTAATGCTATGCAAGAATTCACAAATCTCCTTCCTCTCCTTCCTAGAAAGGGTGATGCAATATAGAGGCAAGAACTTTCCTTTATCTGTTTGCTGTGAATGTAGCTCCGCTCATAAAACTATTTCCTCAAGATCCACTCTAGCATGCTCATGATATTTTGTTTTGCCTGGCATATTTAGCTTTGTTCCGAGGAGACTGTCACACACGTTTTTCTTAATATGCATTGTATCGATGGAATGGTGAACATCTAGGTATTTTCAATATTCAAGCTCCGACAAAATTGACTTCTTGTTCCACATTACATCACAACTGTTGAAATGATGTTTTCGCTTATCGAGTACAATATTTATACCCTTTACCGAGTCATATACCTCTACACCTCTGAAATGCCTAGGAGTTCTCCTTTCTCTATGGTACCATTAAACTGTAGCTTCATTCTTCTATATAGGTGTTTTATTGAAAGAAAACGTCGATGGGGCATGTATACTGTTTGCTTAGAATGGTTCAACCATGTGCTCGATGTTTTCTCCAAGCACCGTGGGCAAGATTCACCTTTCTTTTTGCTTTGTTTAGACAAGTTACGATGAGCCAGCATATCATTTATTATGACAAACAACATGGCATGTAGCTAGAAGTACTCCCGGATGTAATTGTCCTAAACCTTAACACCTACGTGCCATAGAGTTTTCAGATCATCCACCAAGGGTCTGAGGTATATGTCGATGTCATTGTCAGGTTGTTTAGGACCAGAGATCAAGATCGACAGCATGGTATATTTACACTTCTTATAAAGCCAAGGTGGAACATTGTATATAGACAGTAACACTGGCCTTGTGCCGTGTGCACTGTTCATGTTACCAAAGGGGTTCACGCCATCTATACTTATGGCAAATCTAATATTCCTATAATCGTTAGCAAACCATTGAAATGTGGCGTTAACTGTTCTTCACTGAGCAGAATCTGTTGGTGTCGTATCATTGAGTCATTGTTACGACCCTCTTTGTGCCACCTCAGCCGTTTAGATTCATTGGCATTTGTAAACATTCGCATCAGACAGGGGATATAGGGAAATACCATATCACCTTCCTCGGAACATTCCTTCTCTTGCACCCATCGTCCAGTTCATTATCATCTTTTCTATTCTTGAATCGATGTGTCCCACATGTTGGACATCTGTCAAGGTCTACATACTCTCTATGAAATAGAACACAATTATTCCTACATGCATGTATTTTCTCTATGTCCAACCCTAGAGGACATATGATCTTCTTAGCACCATACACGGTGGTAGGCACCTTATTATCTTCTAACACCAGGTCCCTCAGCAAATTCAGTAATGCATTAAAACTCAAATCGGACGATCTGTATGTCGCCTTCTATCGAGGGTGTGACCCCCAAGTGCCTCACGATTGGGCTTATCGGACCGGACCAAGGGCAGGCCAAGACCAGCATTGATCGTCTAGTATGGCTCATAAATAGAGGTTTGATTCTGATAACGAAAGAGAAGTCCTTATCGGGTAATTAAGTTTCGGATATATTATCTAGAGATTTATTTGTACCAGAATATACTTGTAATTATGGATTTAGCACCCGAGTTAGGTAGGGAATCCAAGTCCTACTTGGGATAGAGCCCTAAGATTGTTAGGCTTACATCCTGAGTATATAAAGGAGGCAAGACCCCACCCAGAGGCATCTATCATCTAATCCATCGATCATCTAGCCATCTAGCTCCACCATATTTTTTTTGCTTTCGACACCCAAGCCTTGATAGCTTGATTGCGTCGTCTTGTAAGATCCACCATCATAGTAGACACTAAAACACTGGACGTAGGGCTATTATCTTCTGGGAAGCCTAAATTAGTATAAATCTTGGCTCTTGTGTTCTAGAGTCGACCATCGGGTTCGAAGACGCTGCGCTTCCTTTACACAACATCTAATCACCACCTTGGGTACCCCCTTGGGTGGACTGGCCGATGATTCACTGATAGTTGATGCGCCAGGTAGGGTATCGTGTCGCTTTCACTAGGATTCGATGGGACTTCTTTTGGATTTCCTCGTCCTAGCCGGCTCCGTCTTCGTATTCGGGAGTTTGACGTTCATCGGGGATCCGGAGGGATGGCTTGTCTTGTCATGTCCATCGACAAGGCGGACAGATGGATGGATGGATCGGCTCTAGGATTTGGCTAGCCTCGAGCACTACATCATCTTCTCCAACAAGAAAGGACGGACGGTTCGCCGCCGGTGGACGGAGACTAGGCGGCTCGATAGGTTCAAGGATAATCGGTGGCTCCTGGCCAATCTTATTATGATGGCTGAGGGAGCGCTATCCACCACCAATAGTGAGAGGCAGCGCCTCACGAAAGCCGGTCGGGTCGAACAAAATAATGGGATCTGTGAAAACCTCGAGGATGAATTCAATCTAGAACTCAGCAGGGAGAAAGTCTTTAAGACTCTGGCCGCTAACCTAGTGGCCATCGAGAGGGCTCTCAGCTCTCTTCCCAAAACTCTAGAGCTACGGTAAGCCAAAGCGCTCGCTCAGGCGATAGCAACTCAGATCAACACCCTGGCTCTGGCTCTAGCTCGACCACCAACTCCTCCCTAGGAAGACAAGGAGGACGATGGTCAGGGACAATACCAACCGTCCCACAGTCGAAACCCGCCTGTTGATAGCCCGTGCGGCGACCACGTACAACCGCCGCCCATAGGAAGGCGAAATAGCTGTGTTTCGAGATCAACAGACCGACCAACAATTAAGGCAACATCAAAAATAGCTGTAGTATTGTCGGCAGCAGCGCCGAACACGATGATTCAGCCAAAGGTCACAATCCACGCAATCATAGATGAAGCAGAAGCTGAGATGATCATGGTGGTTTCCCTGCATTAACCTGGCGCTTGAGACAGGTCAGGTGCCCGAGGTCCTTCTGTCCGACAGGAATTGAACCATACAATGGTAAAACGGATCCCTCGCAATAGTTACGACTCTATTACACCACCGTTCGCGTAGCAGGAGGGGATGAGGGGGTCATGGCAAATTATCTTCTGGTCATGCTCTCTTCATCTGCTAATAATTGGCTATCGAGCCTATCTAGGAACTCTGTCGACTCTAGGATGAAGCCTTGTTGGAAGAACTCAATAAATTGTGCCTGTTTCATCCAAAGGGCAAGCACACCATGCGCAAGTATTATTCTTTCTAGGACATGCTCGTCAAAGAATCACGCAATAATCCCCGCCAGAGCCTCAAGATGACAATGACTTCTAAGAACCTCATAAGACTGTAAACATTGTCTTTGGAGGCCCCGTGTCAGCTGAAACCAAATGGTAGCAGAAGATTCTGGATCGACACATCAACGCCGTGGGATTCGAGGAACTTCAGCGGCTGCGGTGGTCAGAAGTTCCAATCACCTTATCTCGGGATGACCAATGGATGAATGTCCTAAAAACCGGGCGTTGGCCCCTGGTGGTTGACCTAGTGATTCTTAAAGTACACATGAGGTGGGTACTGATCGCCGGAGGGAGTGGGCTGAACATCCTCTTCCGCTAGTCCCTCACTGACCTTGGCATTTCGATCGACGGTCTCTAAAAAGAGGATAACTTCCCATTCTATGGTATCATACTAGGACAGAGCTCGGTGCCGCTCAGCTCCATAACTCTCCCGATCACATTCTGTTCTCGAGACAACTATCAGCCGAGCATATCACCTTCTGAGTCACAAAATACGACATTCCATTCCATGCCATCCTGGAAAGACCATCCATAGCCAAATTCATGGCAATCGGACACTACCCGTACTTGGTGTTCAAGATGCTGGGCCCTGGCAGAGTCATCACTATTCAAAGAAACACTGGCACTTGCCGTGCATGTGAGAAGGACTGTCTCACCCTAGCAGAGGTTGTTGACCTATCGGCCTTGATGGCAGCAACCCTCAGGCAATTCTGAACGCACCCTCGCGAAGCCGCATAAATCCCAGTCAAGGCACCAACCGCCTCGGGGATCTCCCCCATACCCTCGAGTACCAAGAGGATCGCCCTCTCCGACATGGAGACCGCAACTATCGGTGCAGGGCTCGACTCCAAATAGGAAATCACGCCCGTCAGCTTCGTGCGCTCCAATGTAGACATCCTCACATGGAAGCCCTCCAACATGCTCGAGGTTCCCCAGAACTCAGTTCAAAGCAGATGATTTCTGGGATTCTCGTGAGAAACAACCAATCAAGAGATTCTCAGGCAGGTGGCTCCAAGAATTACTAGCAAAGCTCCGGGAGCTCCACACATAGCCAGACCAAGGCTCAGGACGAACACCCTTCTCCCCGGCCTGTGGCTCGGAAGCAACCCCGTCAAGTGATATGCTACATAAATCCCCCTGAGTTTAGTATTATGATGAGGGAACTATGGAATAGGCAAGTGCTGAAGAAATTGATTCCACTGAAGAGGCTTGGATAGCAGCCACAATCTAGTCAGATTGGAACCAGCGAAACCCTCCGACGATACCATGACCGCAACGTGCAAAATAAAACCTTCAAAGCAAGCGACCTGGTACTTCACCAATTACAACCAACCATCAGAAGAATCTTTTATTATCTCCGAAGTAACAAGACCAGGGGCACACAGGTTAACGCGGGAAGACGGGCAAGTAGTACTAAACCCCTGGAACATCGAGCACCTTCATCAGTTTTATGCTTAATAATATTTCACTAATAATTTTCTTCGATGATGCATGTCCAGGCACTCATCGACCCCAAGACGCTGCTTCCTTCATCGACACTGCCGACTACTTCCCCCTAGACATGCATCCAAGTTGGGAAGGGGTTAGCCCTCGAGCTATACACCCGTAGTCGAGTATCACTCTCGTCGACCTTGCCGACTACTTCCTCCCAGGCATGCAACTGGGCCAGGAAGGGGTCAGCCTTCAAGCTGTACACCCATAGTCGAGACCTATTCTTGTTGACCTATGCCGATTACATCCCCCTCCGTGTTGGGCGCCAGATGTCTGCCGTGCATGCAACCGGTTCAGGGAGAGGGTTGACTCCTTAGTCATACACCAGCAATCGTGGACCTTGAAGAACTTGCTGACCCATGCCGGTTACATCCCCCTCCACGTTGGGTGCTCGATGGCTGCCATGAATGCAACCAGACCCGAGAGTGGGTCGGCTATTTAGCCGTACACCCGTAGTCTCGCATCTTCATCGACTCTGCTAGCACCGTGTGGGTGGTAAACAAACACATGTAATGGTACACAACGAATAAAACAAATTCAAAGACTCCTTTATTTCTTTAGGACTAATTCTTTACAGGATCAACACTACTTTAAAGAATAGGACACAGCAACAAGTACGCTACTTCAAAGAAAGAGATGCAGCCTCCTTCGATCAAAAGAAGAAAAACACCCTGGTGGCCAGAGACAGCATTCTGCGAAGCAAAAGAAATGGCTATAGAACTAAGGTTCTCATAGCAACCCCGCCTGCCGCAGCATTAACCTATCATGACTGCCATGAGCACCGAAGATCTCGACGGCCGCTACTGTGGTAGCAGTGACTTCGCGTAATCCGATCCCTGCCTTTATCGGAGGAGATCATCACCGACCCTGACAGACCAGCCTAAAGGGAGAGCAGTATTTGCTCGACCTCATCTGTGGGATCAGACACCTCCTTAAGGTGCCTGGGCCAGTGGACGTCTCTAGCTCTTCCCGCAGGATCGAGCCTCTATCTTGGTATCCGTACATCAAGATAGGTGGCACAAAAATGCCAGATGGTAAAATGTTAGTAGAAAGATCTACGCCGCCAAGAAGCCTCAGGAAGGATACAACATCATGCTATGGTGATAAAATCAAGAGTCATGCATTGCACAAGTGTAAGTAAAGCAAATACGTGCAAGGATCAACATACCAGATAGACCCAACGGTTCGAGATCAGAGCAGCCAATTTAGCGGCCGAGCCAACGCATGGCGGATCTATGGAGCGGCAAGCGACATCAATAATCCCTCCCTCGCAGGTGTGAAGAAGAAAGGATCTCAAGGCAGAAGAGAAGGAGTCATGAGGACCCGTTATAGGACTTAGGTGGTTGAGGGGAGCGATGGCTTAAATAGAAGTGTTTTCGCAACCATCAGCAAAACGAACGCCGTTTCAATCGTCGTGCGCTTTATGATGGAGAAGGCCAAGCAGTTTGCACTGCATTAACTCCGCCAGTGCATGCGGCGCGTGACTCTGTCAGAGGCAGAACGTCTTTTTAGCTTTTTCGCCTGCCATGCGAAGACCACGGATGGGAGAAGGAATTATACAACAGCCTTTTCTGGCGTAACAGGTAAAGTTCACGATGGTTTAGATCGTCTGCGCTGGTAGGTCCCACGCTCGGGGGCTCGCGCGCCCGAGGACCTTCATGCTCGGAGGCTCGCATCTCGAGGACCTTCATGCTCAGGGGCTCGTGTGCTCAAGTGCTCATGCGCTCATGGGCTCGCCCGGCCCGAGGCATGAGTCTCCGGCACCAAAAATCCATGAGAAGTTGCAAAACCTAATATGTGTCGACCGCATAGGCATCTAGATACACGAGAATCCTAAACAATAGAACATCAATTTATTCAAAGACTCAAGATTAATTTCTTTTCAGTTCATCACAAGTTCAAGATTTCAGGCATGACCTTTTTTAGCAAGGTCTTAACGAAGATAGGATTATGAAGCAGAAGATTATTATTTGCAGGATATTCTTGGACCCTCGAGCAAAATATTCCATTTAACTTGAGGCTTGGGGGCTACACCGCGTGGGTGCACCTATGCGGTGCACCTCACACAAAGGAAGACGAACAAAGTTTTTTTCAAGGATGTCAAAGTTTGACAAAGATGTTGAAGTTCCAAGTTAAAAGAGAGCTCCTTCCAGCTTGTTTTTGCCAAAGATTTCTTCAACCAAGCCGAGAAGAGCTCGGGAGCTGCTATCGGGGGTGTGACCCTCGGGTGCCTCACGATTGGGCTTATCAGACCAGACCAAGGGCAGGCCAAGACTAGCATTGACCATTCAGTATGAACCATAAATAGAGGTTTGATTCCGATAAGGAAAGAGGAGTTCTTATCGGGTAATTAAGCTTCGGATATGTTATCTAGAGATTTATTTGTACCAGAATCCTTGTAATTATGGCTTAAGCACCCGAGTTAGGTAGGGAATCTAAGTCCTACTTGGGATAGAGTCCCGAGATTGTTAGGCTTACCTCCTGAGTATATAAAGGAGGCGAGACCCCACCCAGAGGCATCTATCATCTAATCCATCGATCATCTAGCCATCTAGCTCCACCATCTTTTTCTTACTTTCGACACCCAAGCCTTGATAGCTTGATTGCGTCGTATTATAATATCCACCATCATAGTAGACACCAAAACACTGGACGTATGGCTATTATTCTCTGAGAGGCCTGAACCAGTATAAATCTTGGCTCTTGTGTTCTAGAGTCGACCATCAGGTTCGAATACACTGCGCTTCCCTTACACAACATCTAATCACCACCTTGGGTACCCCCTTGGGTGGACTGGCTGGTGATTCACTGACACCTTCATTTGTAGCAATGTTAGGACAGTGTATAAGACCGTGTCCTTTTCTTTGCAACCAAGATAGATCGGCGTTTTTGAGTCTCGATCAAGTTTTTGGAATTGGGCAAACTCTCCTTTAGAATATGCAACTTGTTCCTCCGCATCAGACACCATCTGATCAACATTGTCCACTATATCAGTATACTTATCTTTATTAATTCCTAAAATATCATTGTCGCTCATATAATTCGTATCACCGGCCCCACCTGCATCTTTACTAGCAATCTGATCTACTTCGCCATCGTTTTCTCCTTCTTCACCATGCTTGTTCCATATATGATATCTCTTCTTGAATCCACATCTTAGCAAATGGTCGTAGACATATTCTAAATTTGAAAACTTCTTCTCGTTCTTACAGTCATAGCATGGACACCACATTGCAGTCTTTTCATTAGCTTCCATGTCTGCTCTAGCAGTACTCATAAAAGACTTTACCCCACTCAAGTCTTCATAGCAAGTATGGCAATCAAGATACATCCAGCTACTTGTTGTTGGCGTCTACAAAATTATCAGAAAACAATCATCATATATATCCAAGTTTATGACTTATAGTAATTAAAACATGCTTTGGGCACTAATAGGCAAGGATAGGTCCTAAATCCCATCCGGGGATATGCGGCCCACGTAGCTGGACCCCGTGGTCCCGTACAGTTCTAGAGAGAATTTCGGTAGCATCTCCCCGCTGTTCTCCAAATACACGTCTCGACTTGGGGTCAAGAGGGTTGTGTATTCGGAGAACAACAAGGAGACACCACCAAAACTCTCTCTAGAACCGTACGGGACCACGTGGTACAGCTACGTGGGCCACACATCCCCAGACTGTCCAAAGTGCGTGGATAATTTGGGAGCGTCTTCCTATAAATATAACTAGTTGCCCGTCATATTTATAATCCAACACTCCCGAACGAGAGACGACGTAATTAGTTGCGCGACTCTAATAATTACTCATATAAAAATTTATCACAAAATTAATTCATAACTAGAAAAGATCCATTAGTTGTTAATTCACTAATTATTTTACTTCGTTCAACACACATATATATATTACAAAAATATGATGGTGTATTAATATTGGAGAGAAAATATACCTTCGGTCGAACGTTGGTGCTAGCGGCGGTGTGTGGCCGTGCATCGGAGCATGTAATAGTGCGGGTCGCCATCCCAGACGCACGCGTGCTGTAGTGGTCAGCCGACCGGTGGCTGGGGACTTAACTATGGCTAGTCGACAGTTATGGGATAAGGATGAAGTCGGCGGTGAGTGGGAAAGTGCAAAGCTCGGTGAATCTGAGATACTTAAATACTTATCATCAATGACGGTTATCCCTAAAAAGACGTCACTAATGGTGGCCTTAGGGTTGCGGGCACTTTAGTGATGTATATAAAATAACATGCGTCACTAAAGGTTACACCCTATAGTGACAGATGGTGCTGCGACCCATCACTAATGGGGGTGTTCCTCTTTAGTGACGGATCATAATGTAACCCATCACTATAGGGGGTACCCTTTAGTGATGGGTCGTACCATGACCCGTCACTAATAGGGGTGTCCCATATTTAGTGACAGGCCGTATTACGACCCGTCGCTAATATTACATCATTTCTGACGCGTGTAAAACAGTCCATCACTACAAGTGTATTACTGATGCGCGTCATTGATCCGTTAGTAAAGCTCCATCACTAAAGACCATTTCTATGGTAGTGTAGCTTGGTTAATGTAAAGATCATATCAGTTGAACCTTGTAATGTTCCTTATGTACAATTTCCTTTGCCTCACGATATTGATCGAGCACAAGGTGAGACTTGTGCCATCCTATAAATAGCTCAATTTCTTTCTCGATCTCCGTACTAGATTATAACCTGTGATTAACTCTTTAATCACGTCAGCATGGCTATGCACTTTCATAATCCATTACATCGAGGGGCCTAGAGATATCTCTCCCGTAAGGAGGGACAAATTCTATCTTGATCACTCACATCCCACTATATATTTCATAGCATGCTCGAAGACTACTTTTATAACTACCCAGTTATGGAGTAGCGTTTGGTAGACTCAAAGCAAGCTACTACGCATGTTGGGAGACCAACTGATAACATATAGAATCTCAACAGTGTCTCATAGTAGGTCTATCTAACATATGTTCTCTTATATACATCCATATTATTGATTTGGCATCTCCATACCCATGATCCATAAGAAATGATCATCAATCAATACACATGCCAATCTTAGTCATATCTGTTCCATATATGACCTATATCTGATTAGGGATCATTTAGAAATAGTTATATTATGAGTCTCATGAATGAGTCACGTACTCATTGATCCATAATGGTATTTTTCTATTTCAAGAAATAAAATAACTTTATTTTATAAACATAGTATATCACGTACAATATCTCCATATTGCCTCTAGGGCATAATAGTAATAGACATGATGCCTGCCTGTTCTCCACGATGTGTCTTCCTGATTTGGTCAGAATGTTACAAACTCGGGTGCCTGAATCCTGATTGGTATTAAAACAATATTGCACACTATCATGTAACCAATGGATAAAACTGGAAGTTTATTCTATACTTAGATTGGTGCATGACAGCTGTGCTTGTTGGTTCGGATTGGTGTACATGGCGGTGTGATAGAGTAAAAATCGATTGGCAGGCTTTATTCTATCCCATGCTCCCCAGTGAGGTCAACACTTACGATTTTAGGTTCCATTATGTGACTTGTGTCATGTTGAATAATATTTAGAGATAACAATACTGACTTTGCAATATGATTAACCGAGCAAAATAGGTTCATGGTCTCCCAGGTGGAGATAAGAACAAACTGATTGAATTAAAGCTGTTGTTAGAAAAGGGAGAAGTATGCAATAGGCAATTAGGTATTGCCTAGCTAAACTGGAGATCCTCTGCTAGATGGTGCTTAATTCTGCGTTACATTCTTATCTTTGCAACCAAATTAGGAGAGATCAAACATGAAAAGGGAGATCAGATAGTAGGAGTAGATAGTAGATAAATTGTTGTGATGGTTGTGATATGCAACTTGCATTCATTTTGTCTCTTTTTACAAATAGACACTGTTGTAGTGGTTGTGCTGTGCTTATTTTTCAAGTTGTGAAAAATCAATCGTTCTGTTTGGTAAACTAGCTTAAGCTTGACAAACTGTTTGCCATTGTTTTTCTATCTCGTAAGTTAGATGCCCTTTTTTGAGGTTTGATTCTTATGTGTGTATAAATCAACTTTGTTGCAAAGTTTTCGATGTCTGTGTGAAATCGTGTTGATTAAGTTTCGCATCTAAAAACAATGAGATGAAATGCTGAGGTGTATGCAAATAATATGAAGTGTATTCATGTTGGAGCATTTGTATGTTAAGGTTCAGTTTGACTAGTCAGATCAACTATATGATGTGAGGTGTATGTAAATAATATGAAGTGTATGCAAACATATCACTGTTGTTTTGCTATATGATATGAAGTGTATGTAAATAATATGAAGTCTTTATGTATCTTTAACTATGCTTTCTTGGATGTCTCGATGTTACTGTAACACGTTAGTTTTACGATGATTCTTCGATCATATAATGCAAGTGAAAATGATATGCATAAACTTGTACATCCATGAAAGAAACTAAGAGAGACTACTTGGTCGGATGCTAGTGGTCATCACGTTTTGCCAAACTTTATACACTAAGTTATCACAACAAACTTTTTTAACTAAGTGCTACATATCATAGAGACAATACCCTATAGCCTAAACCCTAAACCCAAACCCTAAACCCTAAACTCTATACACTATCACTACCACAGAAAACCCTTTTAGTGATAGGTAATAACCTCTATTAGTGATGGACAAGTCTCTCATCACTCTTATCGCGTCAGCAAAGACAAATCATTAGTGACGGGTGTTTACCCATCACTAAAGGGTCAACCTTTAGTGACGAGCGACAATATTCACCCATCACTAAACGGGGGCCTATCGGCTCACCTGTTATGGCCCTTTAGTGATGGGTCGTAATGTCACCCGTCACTAAAGGATTCTTTAGTGACGGTTGATTATTATCAGTGAATCACCGAGCAGTCCATCCAAGGGGTACCTGAGGTGATGATTAGATGTATGTGAGGGAAGCACAACGCCTTTGAACCCGATGGTCGACTCTAGAACACAAGAGCCAAGGTTTATACTGGTTCAAGTTTCTCGGAGGATAATAACCATACGTCCGGTGTTTTGGTGTTTAATATGATGGTAGAACTTACAATACGACGCAATCAAGCTATGAAGGCTTAAGACATCGAAAGCAAAAAAAATATACTGGGAAGTTTGTTCTCTGGGGGTGCCTCGCCTCCTTTATATACGCAGGAGGTAAGCCCAACAACCCAGGACTCTACCCCAAGCCGATCTAGGATAGCCTACCAAACTCGGGTGCTCAATCCCTAATTATAAGGATTCTGGTACAAACATATCTCTTCATGCCATATGTGGAGTCTAATCACCCAATATGGACTCAACCTTCCTTATCAGAGATGAACCCCCCTTTATGGGCCATACTAGATGGCAATGTTGGACTTGGCCTAATCTTGGTCTAGACTGATAAGCTCAATCGTGGGATACCTGGGGGTCACATCCCTAACAGCAGCCCCCGAGCTCTTCTTAGCTTGGTTAAAAAAAATCTTCGACAAAACAAGCTAGGAGAAGCTCTCCTTTGATCTGAAACCTTGATACTTCTGCTGAATTCTGATGATCTTGAAAAAAACTTGACCTTCCTCTTTACGTGTGAGGTACACCGTGTAGGTGCACCCACACGGTGGAGCCCCCAAGTCTCGAGTTAAATAGAACATTTAGCCCAAGGGTTAAAAAAAATATTCAAGAAAAAGCCTTCTGGAACTTCTTGTCTCCTGAAAAATAAACATTCGAGGAACCCTTTGAAACTTTGCTGATGAACTTGTCTCTTGGGATCATTAGTGTTGAGGCCTCGTTGGTAGGAGGCCGCGGCTGAAGTCCTGAGACCATGGTGGTCTCGAGCATGGTTGATCTTTAATCTTCATGCATGCCAATTTTCAGCCATTAAGGTCCTCGAGCGCTCGGATACTCGAGAAGGCAAGGTTCTTGGGCTCGTGAGTCCTCGAGCACATGAACCTTCGGGCACGCATATCCTTGGTCGAGCGAGCCCCCAGGCATGAGGGTCCTAAAGCGTGCGAGCCCCCGGGTGTGAGGGTTCTCGATCACGCGAGCCCCAGGCATGGGACCCACATGCGCAAATGATCCCTAAACATCACGGACTTCGCCTGGTACACCCAACAAGATATTTTATAACTCCTTCCATCCACAATCAATGCACGGCAGATGAAAGGACAGGGGATGCCATATCTCTGACAGAGCCACATGCGGGGCACAGAACGCGAGTGCGGATGGGGAAGTGAAACCATCCTGTCCCTCTCGCCATAAAGCGCATGGCAACAAAAGTGCTTGAGGCGGCTCCCTTATTTAAACCAAAGTGCCCCCTTTACCTTCGCAACAGAGCTCCTCTTTATCCTTATACGTTTCTTCTGCTTTGCTTTCTGCCAGAACTTCTTTTCCTAACCTCTGTAAGGGAAAGATCGTTGTGGATGTTGCTCGCTGTTCCATGAATCTACGGTGTGCTAGTTTGGTCATGAATTTGGTAGGCCTAGGTGTTGAGAGCTCATGACTTTAGGTTCATTTGGTGTGTTTGTCTTCATATAAATCCACCTTGTCTTCATTGTATAGTCTGTGATCCCCGTCTTGGCGTGATGCAGGATGATGTCATACTATCCCTGACACTTTTTCTCGGCATGGCTCTTTTCACTGATGTTCTATCATCCGGTGCTTCTGCGTTGCCTGTCTTAACATCTGGGTACCAAGGTAGAGGCTTGATTCGGTGAGAGGAGCTGGTGACATCCGCCGATGCACATGCCCTAGAGGCAGCTTCTAACCCCATCGTCGAGGTCAAGCTATTTTTTCTCTCAGTGAAGAAGGCGGCGTCCCTTTGTGTTGGTCTGTCAGGATCGGTGACTATCTTCCTTGGTCAAAACGAGGGTCGTGCAGAGTCACTACTGCCGTAGCAACAGCCCTCGGGATCCTTGGTGCTCATGGCGGTTATGATAGGCTGATGCTGCATCGTGTGAAGCTACTATGAGAACCTCGCTATCTGTAGCCACCACGTTTGCTTTGCAGAATGCTGTCTCTAGCTATCTGTACACTTTTTCTTCTTGTTAATCAAAGGAGGTTGCGTTCCCTTCTTTGAAGTAATGCAATCCCTGTAAAAGATTAGTCTTGAGAAATAAAGATGCTTTAATTTGCCTTACACAACTTATACCGTACATCGTGTGCTATCACCCACACGGTGGATTTGGCAAAGTCGATGAAGATGCAAAACTGTGGGTGTACGGCTAAGTAGCCAACCCTCTCCTGGGTCCGGTTACATGCACGGTGACCCTATGGCACCCAACTCGGAGGGGGATGTAGTACACATAGTTCGGTGAGTTCTTTGAAGATGCACGGTTGTGGGTATACGACTAAAGAGTCGACCCTCTCCCAGGTCCATTGCATGCACAGCGGCCATCTAGCGCCTAACGCAGAGGGGGGTGTAACCGGCATGGGTTGGCGAGAAAATATGCTCGACTATGGGTGTACAGCCCTAAGGCTGACCCCTTCTCGGTCCAATTGCATGTCTGGGGGGAATGTAGTCGATGAGGTCAGCGAGAAAATATACTCGACTACGGGTGTACAGCCCTAAGGCTGATCCCTTCCTGACCCAGTTGCATGTCTGGGGGGAAGTAGTCAGCGAGGTCGGTGAGAAAATATGCTCGACTGTGGGTGTACAGCCCTAAGGCGGACCCCTTCCTGGCCTAGCAGCGTGTCTGGGGAAGGGAACTAGTCAATGAGGTCGATGAAGGAACAGCTCCACGGGGTCGACGAGTGCCTGAACACAGGGAAATATTGTTAAGCGTAAAATTGGCGGAGGTGCTCGATGTTCTGGGAGTTCGATACTGCTTGCTCGTCCTCTCGCATTAGCCTGTAGGCCTCTAGTCTTGTTATTTCAGTGATGATAAAAGGTCCTTCCCAGGGGCAGGTAGTTTGTGCATCCCGATAGTTGATTGTACCTGGTGAGGTACTAAGTAACCGACCTTGAAGCTTTTACTTTGCACATTGCGGTCGTGGTACTGCCGAAGGATCTGTTGATACCGATTCGCTTGTACCATAGTTGCTATCTGAGCTTCCTCGATAGAGTCGATATCTTTGGCCCTAATTTGCTCTGTTACTCGGGAGGATCACCTCGGAGCCATAGACAAGGAAGAAAGGTGTTTGTCCTGTGCCCTTGTTTGGCTATGTGCGGAGCCCCTAGAGTACTGCGGGGAGTTCCTAGAGCCACCTCCCGGCATACTTTTGTAAGAGGTCGAAGATTTGACATTTTAGACCCTGAAGGATCATCCCGTTGGCACGCTCACATTGCCTGTTGGCTCGAGGATGCACGACTGACGCATATTTGACCTCAATCAGTCTTTCTTCATAGAAGTCCCAAAAATCATTTGCTATTAACTGAGTCCCAGTAGGTGATTCCTTCGATAAATTGTGCTATTTTTTTGGCTGTATAGTTTTTTAGTGGCATTACTTATATCCACTTGGTGAATTTGTCGATGGCTACTAGTAGCCAGTCGATCCCTTAGGGAGCCTTCTAGAAGGGGCTGACCATGTCGAGCCCCCGACAAGCGAAGGGCCAAGTTGGCGGGATCGTTTGAAGAGCTTGAGCTGGTAGGTGACTTTGCTTGGCGAAGACCTGGCACCTGGTACACCTTTTAACTAGTTCTTTGGTGTCATTGTTGGCTGTTAGCCAATAAAAGCCTGATCGGAAGGCCTTTCCGACCAGTGTTCTGGCCCCAGCATGATTGCTACATGCTCCCACGTGAACTTCATTAAGGATGTAGAGGCCTTCACTTGGTAGGATACACTTCTGAAGTACCCTTGTTGAGGCTGCACACTTGTATAGTTTATCCCTGATGACCACGTATTGCTTGCTTCGATGTGTCAAGCACTCGGCCATGGTTTTGTCTTCTAGAGTTGTGCCTTTTAAGATGTGCTCGATGATGGGCTGTCGCTAGTCGTCGATATCTTCGGCCATGGTGACAATTTTTGGCGGACTGGTGACCTAATGCTCGTCATCTTTGATTGATGGTTAGGTAAGCTCTTGAATGAACACGCCCTTGGGACCATCGCTCGAGAGTACACAAGGCGTGCTAGGGCATCGGCCAATGAGTTTTCATCGTGTGGGACATGGTGAAATTCTAAGCTGAAGAACTTGCCTTCGAGTTTTTGAACCTCGACGTAGTAGGCATCCATTTTGTCGCTGGAGCAAGACCAATCCTTGTTAACCTGGCTAATAGCTAGCTTGGAGTCTCCGTAAACCACGAGCCATTTTACTCTGAGCGACACTGCTATTCTGAGGCCGTGTATCATAGCGTCATACTCGGCTGCGTTGTTGGAAGCCTTGAATAGTAGCTGTAGTACATAGCACAGCTCTTCCCCTTTAGAGATATAAGGAGAATCCCTGTGCTAGCCCTATCTATGCTTAGGGAGCCATCAAAGTACATCGTCTAGTAATCCTTTTCCTCTCGGTTTGGTGGCAGCTGGATTTTGGTCCACTCAGCAATGAAGTCGGCTAAAGCCTGTGATTTAATGGTAGTGCGGGATCATAACTCTATTGTGTATTCTCTCAGCTCAACAGCCTATTTTACAATTCACTCGGTTGCATCACGATTGTGGAGTATGTCACCCAAAGTGTATTCTGTGATGACCACGATTCTATGGGTTTGGAAATAATGCTTTAGCTTCCAGGCGGTAAGCAGGACGACGTAAAGGAGATTCTGCACTTATGGATACCTCGCTTTTGATAGCCAACGACTTCCGAGATAAAGTATACCGACCTTTGGACTAGGAAAACATATCCCTCCTTAGGCCGCTCGACCACCATCGCTGTGCTGACAACATTAGTCATTGCTATGATATAGAGAAAAAGGACCTCTTATGGATTTGGAGCAGTGAGGATCGGAGGCGAGGTCAAAAAATTCTTTAGTGCCAAAGATGCCTCGTCGGCCTCGGCCATCCATTGGAAATTCTTCTCTTTTTTTCACTAGTTTGAAGAAAGAAGCCCCCTTTTTCCCTAGTCAAGAGATGAATCTCCCGAGGGCCATCATGCAGCCTGTAAGTTTCTGGACTTTTTTGAAATTATTGGGTTTCTCCATCTTTCTTATTGCAGCTATCTTGTTGGGATTGGCCTCGATACCCCAGTTGCTGACGATGAACCCAAGTAATTGCCCTGACGGTACCCTGAAGACACATTTATTGGGGTTGATCTTCCATTAGAACTTCTGCAGGTTTATGAACATCTTGGAGATGTCGTTGATGAGGTTATCTTCTTCTTTTGACTTTCTGACCACGTTGTCGACATAGGCTATGAAGTTGCGGCCGATCTAGTCTGAGAGATATCGCTGGATGGCTCGTTAGTACGTCGCCCCAGCATTTTTGAGTTCAAATGACATGGTGGTATAACAATATGCTCCAAAGGACGTGATCAAAGATGTTTTCTCCTGGTCTTCTTCTTTGAGGCCGATCTGGTGATAATTAGAGTAACAGTCAAGAAAACATAGAAGAGAACATCCCGCTGTTGAGTCAATGACTTGATCTATCCGAGGCAATCCAAAAGGGTCCTTCAAACAGTGCTTGTTTAGGTCAATGTAGTCGACGACATTTGCTATTGTCATGTCTTCTTTCTTATCAGTAACAGGTTGGCGAGCCACTCTGGGTGGTAAACTTCGTGGATGAATCCTGCTGCTAGTAGGCGAGTAATCTTGGCCTTGATCGCCTCTTTCCTGTCTTGTGCGAACCTCCATAGCTTCTTCTTTATTGGTTTGGCGGTTAGGTATACGTAGAGTTCGTGCTCGATCAGCTCTAGAGGAACTCCAGGCATGTTAGAGGGCTTCCATGCAAAGATATCCATGTTAGAGTACAGGAAGCTGACGAGCATGATTTCCTATTTAGGGTCAAGTCCTACCCCGATGGTTGATGTCTTTGTTGGGTCGGCCTCAGAGAGGATGATCTTCTTGGTGCTCGAGGGTGTGGTAGAGATCCCTGTAGAGCTTGGTGCCTTAGCTTGTACCTCCGAGGCTTCAAAGGGATGCGCTCGGACTTGCCTGAGGGTCTCCTCCATACGCGCCGATAGGTCGATAGCCTCGGCCAGGGCGAGGCTATCTTTTTCACATGCGTGAGAAGTGCCGATGTTTCCCCGCATAGTGATGACTCCGCTGGGACTCGGCATCTTGAGTACCAAGTATGAATAGTGCCCAATAGCCATGAACTTGGCTATGGATAGCCTCCTGAGGATGTCGTGGAACGGGATAATGTACTCCGTAACCCAGAAGGTTATATGCTTGGTCCTATAATTATCCTAAGAGCCGAACATGACCAGAAAGTTATTGAGCCGAGAGGTACCGAACCTTGTCCGGGTGTAATACCATAGAATGGGAAATTGTTCTTCTTCTTGAGGCTGTTGACTGATATACCAAGGTCAACGAGGGACTGGCGAAAGTGGATGTCTAATCCACTCCTTCCGTCGATCAAGGCTTGCCTCATGCGTACTTTGAATATCACCGGGTCAACAACTAGTGTCCAACACCCAGTTTACGGGATGTTGGTACACTGGTCATCTCGAGAGAAGGTGATCAGGACTTCTAACCATCGTAGCTGCTGAACTTCCTCGAACCCGACAGCGTTGATTCGCCGATCCAAAATCTTTTGTTGCCATTTGCTCTCGGCTGATGTCGGATCCCCGAAGATGATGTTCACCGTCTTGTGAGGTTCCTATAAATTATTGTTGTCCTAGGGCTGATCATCTTTTCTCAGTGTCATTTACTTTGGTGGGAATTACTGCAAGATTCCATAACCAGTGCGTCTTGCAAGGAATAGCACTTGTGCATGGTATGTTTGCCCTTTGGATGAAACAGGCAGGGTTTGTCAAGTTCCTCCCACATGGCTTCGTCTTCCTAACGTCGTGAGCTGTAGGCCACTGCTACAGTTCTCTCTGTCTTTCTTTTCCAGTGTTGCTTGACCTGGAGGCTCTTGGTCGATCGTCTCCTCGCTGGGGGGGCCGAGGGCAATCATCCCTTGCTCGACGAGTCTGGTTCTCGTGGTGCGAACATTCTATCTTCTCCCTTCTAGCGTCTTCACAATCGGTGTAACTTTCTGCAATAGAGATCATGCGTGCTATAGTCTTTAGCTCTTCCTTACGAGGGACCCGTGCAACTCAGAAGTGTCGTATAGGGCATCGACAAAATAGTTAATGATGTCGTGCTCCTCAACGTCCACGATGGTGGTCATCATTTCAGAGAACCTTTCGATAAAGCTACGAAGTGACTCATCCTCTTTTTCTCGCAATTTTTGCAGGTCATATCAAGTCCCAAGTTTCTCCCATGTCCCTTGGTAGTTGTCGATGAAAGCCGCACGGAGTTGCGCCCAAGAGTTGATGGAGTTCCTAGGCAGGCTGGAGAAACAGTTGTTGGTAGACAAAGAGAGCATGATCGGAAGGTAATTAGCTATTACACTTTCATCACCGCTGGCTACGTGGATGGCTATGTAGTAGAGTCATAGCCATTGCGAGGCATCCATCAAGCCATCGTATAGCTCAATCCTCATGGGGCAGAATGACCTTGGCCACCTGACTTGCCTTCGGTGACTTGTGAACGCGGGGAAACCATCGTGATCATCTCAGCTTCTGCTTCTTATACGGTTACAGTGATTTCGACCCTCGATTTCGTATGAGTCGGCGTAGTCAGTGCTTCTACCGATGCTGCTACCACTGTCTTCAAGGTTACCTCGATTATCCGCCCATTTGCGGATTTTGGAACGTAACCTGTTCCATCCTCCCGGGGGCGGCGCTTGCAGTGAGTGATCGACGTGCGGACTATCGATGGGTGGATTTTGGTCATGCGACGATCGGTACCTGTCCAGATTGTCATTCTCCTTGTCTTGCGGGGAAGGAGTCGGTGGTCGGGCCAGAGCTAGGGTCGGAGTGTTGATTTGCGTTGCCACCGCCTGGGCCAAGGCTTTTGCTCATCACAGCTCCAGTGTCTTGGGGAGGGGCTGAGAGCCCTCTCGATTGCCACCAAATTGGTGGCCGGAATCTTGAAGACTTTCTCTCCATCGAACTCCAAAGTAAATTCGTCCTCGAGGTTTTGGCGAACCCCGTTGTCTTGTTTGATCTCGTTGCCTTCAACGCGTCGGCGCTGCTCACTGCTGGTTGTGGATAGCACTTCTTCAGCCATAATGATAAGATTAGCCAAGAATAAGGGGCCGCTCGGTCGTCGATCAGCCTCGAGCTTGCCGATCGACTCGGTCTCTGCCCACCGGACCCTTTTCGCTAGAGAAAATGATATAGTGCTCGGAGCCAACCGGACCCTAGGTATAACTCGGCTGACCACCCCGTCCGATGAGCGATGGAAAAGCTGAGTCTCCTTGCTCGGTCGATCCATGAGTAGCGCTCGACGATGGGCCCAACAGGACAAGCCATCCCACTGAGTCCCTGACGAATGCCAAACTCTCGAACATAAACATGGAGCTAGCTGGCACAAGGAAACCTGATGGAGATGCCATTGGATCCTGGTGAAAGCGACGTGATCCCCTACCTGGCGCACCAACTGTCATTGAATTACCGAGCAGTCCACCCAAGGAGGTACCCGAGGTGGTGATTAGATGTATGTAAGAGAAGCGTAGCGCCTTCGAACCCGATGGTCGACTCTAAAACACAAGAGACACGGTTTATACTGGTTCGAGTATCCCAGATGATAATAACCATACGTCCAATGTTTTGATGTTTAATATGACGGTGGAACTTACAATACGACACAATCAAGCTATGGAGGCTTAAGACGTCAAAAGAAAGAAAAATATGATGGGAAACTTGTCCTCTGGGGGTGCCTCGAACCCTTTATATACGCAGGAGGTGAGCCCAACAACCTAGGACTCTACCCTGAGCCGATCTAGGATTGTCTACCGAACTCGGGTGCTAAATCCCTAATTGCAAGGATTCTGGTACAAACATATCTCTTCATGCCATATTTAGAATCTAATCACTTGATAGGACCTCAACCTTTCTTATCAGAGCCGAACCCCCCTTTATAGGTCATACCGAATGGCAATGCTAAACTTAGTCTGCTCTCGGTCCGGACTAATAAACCCAATCGTGGGGTACCCAGGGGTCACATTCCCGATAATTATTATCACCCGTCACTAATATTATGGTCATTTTGAAAAAATAGTTGTTTTTAGGCTGCATCCTGAATCAAAGCCAGGATTTAGTAGCTAACATTCCAAAGCACACATCACAGACAATTCATCATAGAACATAGACAATTCATCACAGAAAATTCATAACCAAATTAATATCACATATATTAACTTCTAACTCGTTATCTCGAAAAAATTGCATGGCTAAAACAAAGTTCCATAAGATTAACTTCTAACTTTTACTAGGGCATTCCCTAAGAGCGATATCAAGAGCTTAAATAGTGATATCTCAGAGATTCTCTTTCTCTACCTGCCATGAATTGCTTAAGGCTGTACATGTCTAGTTTTGGAGCCTCTTTTATAGTCACCCTGTACTCCTCCCTGAAGAAAAAAGAATCAGTACAATATGCATAATGGTTATCAGTGCAAAAAGAAAGATGGATAAGAAGACATCATACCCTAAGTTTACACCACATACATAACAGCCTCAATTACACCATTATTGATGTTGAAAAGGGAGACGCATACTGTGCCAACTTTTAACGCGTTATCTTGAAGAAATTAGCTAAAACCAGTAGCTAGGTAGCACCGTCTATCCGTGGATTTATGCACCATAATTAGGACTGCCTCAGTATCTGCTGCTGCCACTTGAATCTCGGTGGTCTATTGGTGTAGGTAAGATGTAATGTACTTCTCATAATATTGTCTTAAAAAATACTATTACAATAAAATTTATACAAAGCTAGTTAGACAAGGCCAAGTGTATTTATGTAGATGTTTGCTTTGCTAACATATACAAAGAGCTTACCACCGACTTTTTGTTGATGATCGGGTTATTTATTGTGAAGACATATAATTGGGTTACAGAGAATAAACTTATCGAGATGTCTTGCATGAGAGCCTTCCTTACTGGAGTTACATCTATATGATTTCTAAAATAACAGATGTCCTTCAGTTGGTCCATTTGGTCGGTGTCGCGCTCCTTGGCTATCTGCTTCCCCTTCTTCGTAGCATTGCTAGGACCCTCACCTGCTATTATAAAAAATCAATTTAAGTACATAAACAAAATAAGCATGTCTAGTAAGTAATGTCAGTTTGCTATAGATACCGCTATCGCTGTCCTCTACTTTTATGGCTATTATAGTCTTCTCTTCATCATAGTTATTGCAAATAGCGGCCGTAACAGACAATGGGAGTCTCATTGTTAGTACCACATAGTCCCTTTCTGTTAGGCCGACTCGGGTACTAAATGCAGGCCACCCTTTGTGGACGCATACTCTGCCTCCACAGCTCGTAACCTCAACCATAGTAGTGCATCTATCTTTTGTTAATATCTTAAGGGTGTCACCAACGTGAATGTTATTGATATCATCAAAGCTTTTTTTAGAAACTACAATAGTGAGATAATATCACATCAGTTTGTTAGTTTTATTATCACATAAATAGAATATGTAATGTACAATGTATAAACTTAGTGATGCCCACCGTGGACGTAATGATTGATCTTCACGAGGCAATTGTTAGGAACATAAGTCAGTATCTACATTGTTGGCATGGATTACTACAACTAAACATAGCACTTGCAGTACAGGACAGAAAAAAGTAAAATAGTACCATAGGGGCCCATCTATTGCTGGAAACACGTTTGTCCGGTGGGAGTGCCCTGTTGATCGCTTGGGAGGCTTGCCATGTCTCTCATTCATGTTATATTTGACAACGATGAAAAAAGTATAATAATACTTGCGTAAACTCTAATAAACAAAACTGAATATTGTCTGTAACAACTAATTAATTAAATGTTACCCCTAAAGAATATTAAAGAAAAAGAAACGTATAGGACCAAACTATATGAAAGTGAGCACATAATGTATGATCATTCCATGAACAAAATATAGAAACAACAATAGTAGCACGTAAACAATAAGAGTCAGTGCATGAACAAAACAACTAAACAATACTAGTAGCACGTAATATAACATCATTGCATGAACAAGCTTATCACAAAGCAACATATTCACACACACATCCTTATACTAATAGCCTTCTCTTCATTGAGCTTGTCACAAAGCAATATATTCACAAAGCAACAAGTAACAAACCCTAGCCTCGACGGAGGAGTAGGAGTAGGAGGAGGAGGGGGTTGAGGAGGACCTTAGAAGGAAGATGCACGAGACGAGGCGGCGGCGAGGAGGATCGGCGATGGAACGGATGGCGTGATGGACAAAAGAGGCCACACCAGAACGAAGACCAGTGGAGGAGGCTACGATGGGGCGGAGGCCGCGACGGTAGAGGAGAAAGACGGTGGAGTGCGACGGTGGAGGAGAACACGTGGCCGCTAGGTTTTAGGGTTCTACGTGATATGAAAGTGTTCTGTTGGTGCCCGCCTATTTATACATATTAGTAGTGACAGGCGATAGTTACCGTCGTCACTAATGATTCGCCCGTCACTACTGATCTAGTGACGGGTGGTAGTTTCTGCCCGTCACTAATTCTTTGACCCATTAGTGATGGGTGGTAATGCGACCCATCACTAATAGGGGTGCCCTCTCTTTAGTAACGGGTCACATTATGATCCGTCACTAATAAGGCAACATCACTGATACGTCAAAAATGGTCCGTCACTAAAAGTATATTAGTGACACGTGTCATTTATCTATTAGTAAAGCTACATCACTAAAGACTGTTTCTATGGTAGTGTATACTATATACCCTAAACCCTATATCCTAAACCCAAACCTAAACCATATATCCTAAACCCAAACCCAAACCCTAACCCCTATACCTTATACCCTAAACCCTATATCCTATACCCTATACCCTAAACCCAAACCCTAAACCCTAAACCCTATACATTGTACCCTAAACCCTAGACCTATACCCTATACCCTAAATCCAAACCCTAAACCCTATACACTGTACCCTAAACCCTATACCCTATATCCTATATACTATACCGTACACCTTATACCTTATGTATTTTATAAAAATTTCTTAAATCTTATGAGTACTTATGAATTTGGAATTTTCATATAGAAATGGCACCCAAAAAGTTAAGCCGCCGTACACGTGCTCGCCCCACCCCTACTCCGATACAAGGCCCCACCCCCTTTGCCCCAGTAGAAGCACCAAGACAACAAGAGCCTACAGACCTAGATCTGAATCCACTAATAGATGAAGATTGCAACCCAAGTATTTTCATTAACTTGGCATACTTAGTACCCTAGATGGATGTTGAGCTTGAGACAGTAAACAATCTACAACAAGAGAATGATGCCGATGCAGTCAATGAGACAGAGCAGGGTGCTAATCTAGTAAATGAGGCAGAGTATGCTGCTAATCCTACAGAGGAAGATGCAGTAAGCCAAGAGAGGAGTGGATGTGGTCCCAGTAGGATGCCTGATGGACGGTTCATAATAGTAGAGGTTAATTCTATTGGGGAGCCAACAAGACCAAAAAATATTTTGGGACATACAAGACAGTCATAGGGTGCCTCGTAAGAGACCATGTTGCAATCACGTTTAGACTTTGGAGAGGCATGGCAAGTAACATGTGGGTGGTTCCTAATGATGTAAAAAACTTTATGTGGGGCAAACTGGTGGCCAAATTTGAATTCCCCAAAGATTGCAACATGGAGAAAGTTAAAAGACATGCCATATCAGTAATGGGGACATCATTCAGGACATTCAAGGAAAAGCTATGGAGAGAGTACTACTTGAAGGGTTGAACACCAGATTGGGGTGACTACTCGACGGTTGAGCCGTTATGGGAGGAATTCATTGAATATAGGAAATCAGAGGAAGCACCACAATTGAGTAAAGCAAACAAAGCTAACTCTCAAAAGAACTTATGGCCGCATCGTACCGGCTCTCGTGGGTACGTGATAAAATATGATGAATGAGACAATATGGAAGAACAACTTGCCCACAGTGGTGTCGTACCTACAACGTTTGACTGGATAACACGAGCAAAACACTTCTTGTATTCGAGAGGTGTTACTTTTTCAGCCAAAGGCAGCCTTACATTCAAGAATGAAAGTGTACAATAGGTATCACAGAGAATAGCATATGTCCATGCCCAATCTTCCCAATGCTCCATCAGGATAGATAGAGAGAAAGACCAACTTATGGTTGCACTTGGCAACAAAGAGCATCCAGGGTGCACTAGGAGCAAAGGAATGATTTCTTGTTAAGAGGGGTTTATAGGTGATGAGGGCACCTACAGGAGCCAAAACAAGATCCAGGCAATAATCTATGTGGATTTTATGTTATGGAATTCATGCACGGATTCACAGGAGGCGAGGCGCTCAGGGTAAAAAATGCTGAGGAATGAGGAATATTAATCACATTGATAGCTATTTTTTATCCGAGGTAGGCTGGGTTATAACGATTAATTTCTTCTGTTTGTACGTACAACTTCTTAAACTATCCATGGATCGGTTATTGTCTATTGAAATCAACACACCTCAAGAACAACTTGTCGGATTCCTCAATGACCATGTTATTTATGTACTGGATGAGTACAATAGTCAAGCATCCTTGCGCTCAAGTGCTAAGGAGATGCCGAGAGCAGAGCCTTTATGAAGCAAGAAACCATAGACTAGATACTTATCATTCAAGGTTGCTTGTGTTTGTAAAAACAATTTGTCACATTTAAGGTTGTTTGTAAAAACAATTTATGTAAATGATTCCATAATTTTAAGTTAATATATATGATATTAATTTGATGTGAGATTGTCTACGTAATATTCTCGATGTAAGCTATACAAATGAGTTTAGCATATATGTGCATTTGTATATATAATTAAAACAACATGGTTTATATAAAAAAAGGAAAAATACACATCAATGTCAGTTCAGGCTTGTAACCGGCACTGATATGCAAGTATCAGTGCTAGTTCGGTTTTAGAACCGACACTAATATACGAGTATCAGTATCGGTTCTTAGCTAGAACTGACACTAATACTCGTGTTTAGTGCCGGTTCTAGAACCGTCGCTGATAGCCGTCGACTATCAGTTCTGACTAATCAGTGGCAGTTCAAAACCCATCACTGATAGCCATTTTGACCCAACACTAATGACAGATCTTGTAGTAGTGTCAATGACTAGATCAGTATGGTCTAAGCCACTACATCCATCATCATCGTCATCTTCTTTCCATTCCTTTGTTCGGAAACCAGCAAACAATGCCAAATTTTCTAGAAGAGTTTCAGCTGAAAGCACACCATCAGCACTAGTATGTTCAAAGCAGTCCATCACATCCTCAATATGTCGAATGTTCCATTTGTGAGTACAGGTATCCTAAGAGCATATTTCATAGCTTTAATGGCATCCCAATCGGCTCAAAACTTCTTTCCATCCTTTTCATCCCTAGTCCGCCCATGCATAGGCTAGTGTGTCCTCCCGTCGCGAGAATATGCGAATCTTACACGAGACAGGGACATGGAGGTTTGTCGATAGATTTTGTACAAGGGATTTTATGAGAGAAAGATTATCCATGAGAAATGCCCCATAGTTCCCCCTTCTAGCAATGCGTTGTGGACATCTGCAAGATTTTAGAGAGGTGGTATCGCCATTTAGAGGAGCATCTAGTGCCAAACATGCTTTCAAGTAATGCTCATTTATATGGTGGGGGAATGCAAATTTCAATTAACTGAGCAGAAATTAGGAAATTTTTAGTATATAGGGTAGGGAATTTAGCATTGCTGAAAATTGATATCAACGTAGTCGCGGTATGGTTCCACTATCTTTGCTGCTTGTAACAAAATGTTAGGATCATTTGCATAGAATTGAACAAAATGCGGGTGGTCCTCTTGTACAAAATAAAATCAATGTCACATTCTGTGCAAGCTAAATCTCTAGTGTGTTTACAAAGGTGAAAACACAATAGAGCTAACTATCAAAGCAACAGTGTGATCATTGTACATAGATATGACAAGGTAATGCATAGAATCTACTAGGTAACTACAGGCCAACTTGCATATATTTGTCTACACCATAATTTTCGCTCCACTGAAGAATTTCCTTAATCACTAGCACAAACATACCTCTGAGGTCTCTAGTTGGAGCTCCCTAGAGTTGAAGAAATCGTATGAACTGTCAAGAACTCAAGATGATGACTTGGATGCTCGTGAGCGTCGTCAGTTACCTTGCATGTGGTGAATTCCATGGACCGGTACTTGTCATTCTTGGAGAAGATGCGAGAGTGGAGCATGGGCGTATAAGCTGCATTGGCACCGTAGTGCCAGCAGAGCATGCAGAAGGGAAGCTCCAAGTTGTCCACCATAGGCGCCAACATCATTTTTTGGGACCCTAGCCGCCTCTAATGCGCTTAGGTGCACTCCACCCTCTCCTCCACGGACACTGGGGTTGGAGGGATGGGCAAGTGCGGTGTAGTTTCCTCCACGGTGGCTCTGGAGCAGAGGTCCTTATCAGGGTCAGAGGCGATCGATGACACGGTGAGGATGCTAGGGTTTAAGGAGCGAAGGCGGTGGCTAACCGAAACCCGATAGAAATACCACCCTGAAGTCTGCCCCCGTCCCCAGTCACACAGATAGTTTGTCATCATTTATGTTCCCCGTCAAGGTTGCAGGGACCTACTGGAGTATTTTTCTCTGATATCAAACAACAGTGAACTAACAGACAACACCGGGGCAGTTTGGCTAGTGGATTTGGCCGACGAGGGTGTGGGGGCAAGGCGGCACATGGGCAAGATGGTGTAGAGGCATAGGAATGCGGCAGCGTAGGTGCGCAGGGGTTAGGGTGCAAGGACATAGGGGCACCTAGGCACGATGACGTTGGGGCGCATAGGTATGGGCATGTGGCAGCATTGCGCCTAGGCGCTGGTGCACAGTGACGCGTGAGCATGGCAGCGTCAATGCGTAAGGGGGATGGCGTGAGGCCATGAGGTGGCTTCATTGGCACGGGGGCATAGGGGCAATGGGCGAGACCGTGTCCGTGAGAGGGCTTCATCGGTGAGAAAATTGAAAATTTACCACTCTGGTACATTATTTTCGGTAAAATGATACCCTATACATTGCATCGTTAGGTAAAACCCTTTAGTCATATGAGTTGGCAAAACCTCTTCATTTTATCTGTAAAGTAGAATGAAGGAAACTCAACAAAATTTGCAAGCTAGATGTCTTCGACAATTTAGACAGTATATAAGTTCTTCGTATGATGTACTCAAAAATGCATTTCTCCTTGAGCCATTCAAGCACATTCGCTGCCTCTATAATATCCTGAATCTGTATTGTTCAACCCCCAGACAAAATACACTTAGATGTAGATATTGAGGGGGGCAACGGGACAGCAGGGCAAAGGCAGACGACAGGAAGCAGACAACGATGGTCAGAGGGTGACGGCAAGAGGGCGATGGCTGGATGAAGGTGGTGATAGCCTGGGCGGCGTGTGGAGAATGGAGGGAGTCAGGAGAATGGAGCTTGAGCCTAAGAGAAATGAGTGTAGCCAGATTGAACAAATAAGTAAAAGGGCAAATTTGGTATTTCACATTGATTTTTGGATTAAAAATAAAAACAGAAAAGAAACTCCAAGAAGTTAAAATATACAATTTCTAATGTACTTGATGGTATTTTAGCAATTGCAGCGTATATGGTGGTATTTTACCCAAGCCAATATGCCAGAGTAGGAAAATTTCAATTTTCTCTCGGCAGTGTGGCGGTGTGGATAGGCTGAGAGAGCCTAGGACACATTGGGTAGGGTTACCTCTTTCTTGTTTATATACATGAGGGTCGATATGTCAGTCACTTATCGATCTCCCGATTAACTGGTTAATCGGGATGTAATCGGGATGAGGGAACCTTCCCCAGTCTCAGCACCACCAACCTCTATGGGAATAGCATTTTGCTTTCAAACATCCCTGCGGTGATCAAATTCACTACAGCTCTATTGCTTAATAGGTAAATTCACCATCGAAAATTGGTTATCAGGGTCATTGCCATCCCTGCCTAGGTTTGAGGGAGGAGAGTCGATTGCTGCGACCTCTAGGCTCTGGTCCGTTCGGTCTTCAGTGTGGGGCCCACTTGCCAGTGGGAGAATCCAGGTGGTAAATGACATGGGCTTTATTTTCGTCCATGATGAGTCGCAGGCCCAAGTAGATTCATCCAGCCCACCTAGAGATTGCACTCATAGTAAGTTCATCTCACCCATGCAGAGTTTTTATCTGAAAACAGCTTTAAAAAAACATGTATGAACAGACTGAATTGTCTATCTAAACAAAGAGATACTGAATTATCTCTCTGAAACAAAAAAAAAAGGCTGAACGACCGTGTGTTTGTGTGACTAATCATTTTTGTGCTGCCGAGGCCAGGGAAGTGTGTATGGTGTGACTTATTTGTTTGTCTAAGTATCATTCTCTAATTTAGTGTTGGTAATAATAGGTTGGTCTAGATAGTAACTTTAATGTCCAACTAAAAGATGTGATCGCGAGGACCATCGCAATGCTTTGTTTTAATTAAACAGTCGGATTCCCCTTGTCCGTACCAGTTCTGAGTGGGCTGTTCGACGCCCGGGGAAGGCCTCCGAGAGGGCTGTCCAAGGTCCATCCCTCGGCCGGCACGTGGCGACCTGCTCTCGCCGCGTGAGCAGCTCAGCAGGCCACCGGCAGCCGACGGGTTCGGGGCCGGGACCCCCGAGCCCAGCCCTCAGAGCCAATCCTTTTCCCGAAGTTACGGATCCGTTTTGCCGACTTCCCTTGCCTACATTGTTCCATTGGCCAGAGGCTGTTCACCTTGGAGACCTGATGCGGTTATGAGTACGACCGGGCGTGGACGGTACACGGTCCTCCAGATTTTCACGGGCCACCAGGGGCACACCGGACACCGCGCGACGTGCGGTGCTCTTCCGGCCGCTGGACCCTACCTCCGGCTGAACCGTTTCCAGGGTTGGCGGGCCGTTAAGCAGAAAAGATAACTCTTCCCGAGGCCCCCGCCGGCGTCTCCGGACTTCCTAACGTCGCCGTCAACCAACACGTCCTGGCTCGGGAAATCTTAACCTGATTCCCTTTCGGGGCACGTGCATGGTCACGCTCTCTGTCAGGATTACCCTATCCCTTAGGATCAGCGGCTGTGAGCACTAAAGCACCGGATCCTATTATAACTCTAATGTTAAGCGTGCTTGGGCGACCAGAACATCTGTCACTAGGATGGGTGACCTCCTAGAAAGTTCTCGTATCGCATCTCCGCCACATGGCTTTCAATCAAAACCGGGTCTACGTGGTCTTCTTATAAAAAAAAGATGTGATCGCCGGTTGACAAGTTTATCAGTTTAATACCTTGTGTCTGTTTGGTGAATAAGAATTATCTCAGTCTCGTTCTGGGTTTGTTTGGCCAGAATTCCTCACTAGAGCAGGCATAAAACAAACCCATTTGTTTTAAAAGACAACTTTTCAATTAGGAATCATTTGTAAAACCAACTTTGCCGTTGAAGTAGTTCTTGAAGCCAACTTGGTGACAGATGTTTTGCTGCATTGGAACTTGGAAGCATCTTGCACGAAGAAATTTTACAAGAAAATAACTGACAGTAATTCTGGAGCTTATACTTTTACAAACCTGTTTTTTCAAGTGCATTTATACGCATGTTTCCTAACAAAGTTGCAATGGACAGTAAGTGCTTCTGATCTAGCAGAATTCACTATTGAACTGCAGTTGGTGTCTTCTTTGGCTGTGGTGCTCAACTCTCTGTTTATAAAAAGACAAGTTGTTCTTTCCGGATGGGACAATCAATGAGTTTTTTCTATTTATTTATTTACAAGATTTGTTAAAACAAGTACTGCAATATGCAACATGTAGGGCCTTATTTGAGCTACCACATTAGATGGGACAATTAGCCTTATTGTTTTGTGCAAGCAATAATAATTAGGGCCCTCTAGAAAATAATAATAATAACTAAGGCACCCTACCGAGATGCATTAGATGGAGAGCCAAGATCATAGCTGTCTGCCAAATTGACATGTCGATCTTGTCTGATCCCACATTCGTAGAGCAACACCTGAAAATTCTAGTTCAGTGTGGCCCCCATGAAAAATACAAATAAATAATTGTTTATTATGTCCCGTTTGTTTCAACTAAAATCATTAATTTTAATCTATGTTATAGGTAGGAACTATAATAAGACAGCTTATTGTAATAATATATGTTTGGATAATAAAAAATTATCATAACCTAATATAGATAACCGTGAGTAATTTCTAAAAAATACAATGTGTATTGTAGTTTTTCTATAAGAATAAATTGAAAAAGTTAGGTTCTAACAGCTTATTAGGTTACTATAATTATTATAATCTTAAACTAAAACAAACAATACCATAAAGCAGCTTATTTTGTCCCAACTCTCAACTGGTTGAAATGATGCTTCGCAATCTCGAGTAGAATAGATATATGATGCTTTGCTCAAGTTGCTACCTTGATTTGTATTGGTAGAATCTAAAACTCCTTGTACATAAACCATTTTCTACCTCCTATGTTATTTTATAGACAATTCTTTTTTTCTCCTATCATAAAAGACACAACATAGAACAATTGACAACAACTATCATAATTATTATTATTCCTCGGTTTCTTTTTGTTAGTTGGACATAAATATGAATCTTTCA
The DNA here is from genome assembly GCA_000418225.1 of Zizania latifolia. NCBI lineage: Eukaryota > Viridiplantae > Streptophyta > Magnoliopsida > Poales > Poaceae > Zizania > Zizania latifolia. The sequence continues at coordinate 322,042 of KE373190.1, forward strand.
GCTCAGCCAGATGATGGAGCTAGGGGAATCAGAAGAATTGCCACTAGGTCTGGTATATATAGCACAAACCCAAATGATTTTTAAAACCTACTTTGACATTGATAATAATTATTAGAGGCAACTTAGTCATACATTTTCTCTATTGGAACTTGGAAGCACCTTAGTGTTACTGAGGACGTTCCAAAAGGAAAATTATGGACATGTTTTTTCTTTTCTTGATGAAAGCACCGTGAACCAAGTTAGTAGCTAAATATGAGCTTGTTTGGGAAGCTTTTGGTAGCTAGTTGTAACTATTTTTATAAAGCTCCTTCAAACAGTCTAGATTCTCGCAACAGGTTATAAAACTTAATAGTTGTACTGTAACACCCTAGGTATCTACATATCCAAGATGCCACATCAAGTCCGAAAACTACTCGAGTCTAAAATTTATTCAAAATTTCGGTAGAGTCTTCCCTGTAATTTAGACATCCACGACAGACAGTTAATAAAATAATGACATAATAACCAACCACAACCTTAAAACCATCACCAAACACCACTTACGGTCCCATGACACAAATAACGTTTCAAATGTCCAAATATGTTAATTAAGTTACTTTATGCAATAAAACTAACATATAAAGTAAATGTTGTGAAAAGTGAAGTGTGGTTGAAGCTTCTACATCCCGACCAAATGGTCTTATCGATGAGTACCTAAAAACATAAATAAAACGCAAGAGTGAGTAAAGATTATTCAGCAAGTATAATATAGAACTAAATACAATTAATGCATCACATTCACTCAAAGAATCAATAAGAACATTTTCTTTTTCATTTGGAAAGCGAGAAAACAAGAAATAGTAGTTTTTATCCTGGACAATCATGAATATCTATTTAGCATTACCGGTAAGCCGAGCAAGCGGGGCCAGCGCTCACTCATAGGATCTTGAATGAAAAGGCAAACAACACTCCATGGCTACGCATGGAACTTTAAAATTTTATAATAAAGAATCAAAAATATGAATACTGAATGCTAGAATACATATTTTAAATAACTTCGAGATAACATATCAATCGCACATAATTAAATAATAAGACAGTTAATGAGTATAACGCAAGGTATAAACACAACCATTCAACACAGATTTAGTTCGTCTTGCACTTGCCTTAACCATAGCGATATCCTAGATTCTCGCTCGTTTTGCCAGAAGACTCCACACCTAAATCATAAAACAATACTCAGAAACTATCCCGCATATAAGTTCCACTATTATTCGGTATAAAAACTCTAAATCCCAAAACATCGGACATCCCGATAAAACGCTAAAAAACGTGGATCATTCGTTGTTTTAGACATAACTTTTAAACCGCTAATCTAAACTTAACAACTAAGTATATCTTAAGCATCTAAAGAAAATAACCTATAACTTTTGTGTTATGCTCTAGGACCAACGGCACATTCATTATCCCTAAATTAAAAGAAAACTACGTGCTATCCCTATTTTTGGACCACACAGCAGCACTGTTTTTGTTATAACTTTTAAACCATTTATCCGAATCAGGTGAAACCACCGCCATTAGAAATATATCGACTACGCCTACAATGTTTATTTAGACCTCAAGACCGGATTCCTAACAGATTAATACCAGTTTTCAAAATACTCTTTCAGCCTACCTGGAGAATCAAATTTCTAAAATATTTGACGATCGATTCCAAATTCATTTAAAATTTATTCATCTAGAGACTACAAGGAGGTTACCCATGCAACGAGAACCTTTAATTTGAGAAGAATTGAGGGTTGCCCCAAAATCCTCAATATATTCTTCTCTTCTTTGTCTCCCTTCTTCTCTTCTCTTCCTGTCTTCTAGTTTGCCTGACAATAGGGGGAGACGGTGGCTCACCGGAGGGAGGGCAGCGTCCGGCCACCGGTGTCGGGACAGGCGGCAAGTAGGTGGCACTGTAGCAGCCCACGGGCCAGCAGCGGCCGTGGCGGCGATGGCCGGTGCGT